>VXBH01001472.1:559239-586216 GCA_013400035.1 Rynchops niger | reverse complement strand
GGGGGGAATTGGCTTTTCGGTCTGCGATGCAGAACTGGAAATATCTCAGTGGTGCATGTGTCAACGTCACTCTTTTCACCTTTCAAGAACCAAAAGCAACTAAAATACTCTGGGCCTGAGAGCTTTAAACTAAGGAAAGCAATAAGAGACAAGTAAAGCTTTCCAGAGAACTTGCTTCTGTGGGTGTCTTTTAATGGATTGTAGCAATTATGAGAACAAAATATCCGTCTTTTCACAAAGGTGCCTTTTTTTTTTTATGGAAGGGAGTTTTCTGATTACTTTGAGCTCACGTGGTAAGAATACATGACATGCTTCTCCCTGTAGCATCTGACCACGGGTATTTTCCCCCCTGTGTATTGCCTCCAGATTTCCCCCCCTGTGCATTGCACCCTCCAAAAGAGAACAATGGGAGGTTTTGTGAGGTCAGGTTTTCCAAATTTCACCGGAGTTAATTCCAAAATCCCATAATAACATAATAAATAACATAATTAGGACAAACAGAAGACAAATATTTGGAAGAGAAGTCAGCCTTGACGTTGGCAGGTGATCCCAAGGGAATTTGTTCGCAGTTACGCCAATGCTGAACTCTTCTCCCAGCTCTGCAAAGCTTCTCTTTAAACTTTTTCAAAGTAAATAAATAAACTCTGATCCTTGGGGCTGAGAAGCAGCTTGACAAATACCGGTTCCTACTGCCCACTATTGATTCAATCCACAATCCATTAATACAGGGAATTCAACATGCTTATGAGCTCGACTGTGTGTCGTTGTGGGTTATGGATCTGCCAACTCAGTGCAGTTGGATTGAACCCCCCAGAGGTATTTAAAAGTCATTTTGCCATATAAATCACGAGGAGTTGTGGCCCTCTCCACCTTTCGGGCTGTAAGTCTTGGTGTCTTAACCTGAGCGCAGGAGGTAATGGCTGATACTGCTGTGGATGAAGAGGGATGGGGTCAGACGCGGTGGGAGTGCAGGGCAGTGGTTCGCTCCACTTAGGGGCTGTGTGGGTTGGAATTTGGGGTGCCTTGGCAGGGTTGGATGTCGTTGTAGCACAATTCACCAGAAGTGCCGTTAGTATCAGCCACGCAAGCAGCACCTCAACAGAGCAATGTGAGGACAGAAAGAAGCTGCTTAGTGGTACCAAGGTACCACTAAGGTTTGGACCTCAAACTCATGACCCCGAGGTCCAGGAAACAGTCTGAAGATACGGCGATGAATCCAGCCCTTTTCCTTTGAGTGCTCAGCTTTTTCATGATAGAGGCTTTTGTGAGGCTTATTAAGCGAAGACCTTTTCTGTGTCCCAGAGCAATCAGGTATGGAGATAACATGAAAGTGCTTTTAAATGAAAGAACTGGTTGGGTGAGCATGTAAGGAAGCTTTGCATTTAACATCCCTCTGTTTCTACCCAGGGATGACTTGCCAGGCTCGCAGCTCCTACATGGACACCGAGGTGCTGTGGGGACATCGCTTCACTCCTGTCCTCACCCTGGAGAAGGATTTTTACGAAGTCGACTATAACAGCTTCCATAGCACTTACGAGACCAACACTCCCGTGTGCTGCGCCAAGGAGCTGGCCGAGTCTCGCCGGGAGGGCCAACTCCTCAGCCACCTCTCCAGTGCCACCCTCCTGGGCGGAGGCAGAGAAGCAGGGACAGCAAAAGGGGAAGAGGAAGAAGAAGAAGAGGAGGAAGAAGGCAGGGAGCCAGCGGGATTGAATGGAGCCAACGGGACAGCAGGAGAGGTGAAGGAAGACCTGCCTGTATAACACATGAACTGCTGGACAGTAGATACCCACACACACTTACTGGGAGACTGTGGCCTGGCGAGTCGGGAATTGACTGGGAGTCAGAGAGCTGAGATTTATCTCCAGATCTCTGCTGCCTGCTGCTTGATCCCGGCGAGTCACTGCACAGCACTGTGCCTCAGTTTCCCTCCCCTTTGATCTGTACAGTGAGGTTCTGAGCTCTGCACTCGTTTGCAAAGCATTTTTCATCTCTGTGGACAAAGCTCACTAAATATGATCTCTGTTAAAATCAAAAATCCCACCACTGGTTGTTTCAAAAGGTGTTCATTGGGTGTTCAGAACTCTTGCCCCTTGAGAGGGTCTTTAAAAAGTAAAACTCTAGAATGTCCCATCTCAGTATGAAGAACATGGTTTCATACCTTCACTTAATTTGTGAGTCAATGTATTGTAGACATTGTTACTGCTAAATTAAAAGAAGCAGAAAAAAAACCCCAACCTCTCTGGTATGTAGTGAAGTGTTTTGCCTTCATGAATTTTACAAATAGGTTTTAGCGTTTTCCTCCAGGATCACAGTCCTGCAAAATGCCTGATATTAACAGGACAACTTGCCCTGTGAACCTTTAGCACGTGTATCCACTGTATTTTGAACTGTCTTCTCAAACTGGAGTCCTGTCTTTGTGTATGCTTTTCATGGAATCTCTGACACGTTATTAGGCTGTCCATGGTCAGAGGAAGTTTAGATCTTGCCCCAGTGAAGGTTTTTTTCCAGGGTGTTCCAGTTGCAGTTCCAGTTGATGTTTCAAAACAAATTAAGTAGCCATCTGAGAGTTCTGGGATTTCAGACAGAATCCCTGGAGTAGGTAGACTGGGTAAGTAACAGTTTGCAAAACTCTCTGCTCTTCTGTAAAGTACATATTTGAAAGAAAGGTTTAGATGCTGACGTCCCTATGGCTGATGGGAACGTGCACTGACATAACTGAAGCCATCTGGTCAGGCTGGTGCAAGCACGTTAGTTGGTGTCCAAAACCAGGATCAGTTCCTCATTCTTCTTCAGGAAGAAGAAGAACTACCACATCTATCAGTGCAAGCAATAACATCGCCGGAGGTCTAATGCTTGAAGTGTTTTAGGCGTGCTTTGTCCTGCAGCACAATTATGATTGTTGTTCCCATGAAGCACCAAACTGAGTTAACAATTTTGGTCTCTACAAAGAGGTAAGCATAGAACAATACTTCCCCAAAGAGGATTGTCATGGCCAGAAAAGGGTGAAGAAAACTAGTCTGTGAGATGAAAAATTTCCAGAAATTTGAGCAACACCAAAAAATGGCCTTGTTGGGAAAAATCTTATCCCTTAGCCCCAAAATTTGGTGGAAAAAATAAGATACTTGAAGGATAATTTCTCTATCAAAATGGAATGAAGAATATATAACATGCAAGAGTTATCTTCCAGATAGGAAGGACTGTATGTTTATCTATGAAATAAATATACATTGTAGTAGGGATGGACTGAGCTGCACGCAGTGGTTTTGCCTCTTGATATTAACACAAAGACAAGATAAACTGGAAATAGAAAGCAATGCTCCGTTTGGCATGTAAACAAAGTGGAGAATACCATCTGTAGGGGTCAGAGATACTATTTAATTAGAGACCAGATGTTATAATGCAGGTAAAAGAGAAATTTGTATTTCTTTCTGAGAGGGGCAGAAAAATGAACATGATGGGACTCTGTTGTACTTAATACCACGCTGAGAGCCAGCAGTCAGCTTGGCCTGCAGGGTGTAGGAATTACCATTGTGTTATGCATTAAGTTTCAAAGTGAAGTAACTTCATTTGAAATGCTCGGTTCGAGAAAGCATCTTGCAGACTTGGAGTGAGCAGTATTTTTCAAAAAGGTCTCATTTTAGTTTTTCTGCTCAGCTTCCTCTTCTTCAATACTGCGCCGCAGAGGAACAGAGGGAAGAAAACAGGGAGAAAAACGGGGGAGGTTTCTTAGAAGGGTTTGTTCTTTTTCTGAGACTCTCGCTTCTCACCCTACCTCGGCAAAATAATTACGTGTCGAAATTGTTTTTCAGAATTTTTTTATGCTGTAGCTGAAGTGAACTCCTAATGTGGGGGATAGTAATGGAAAGCAAAACTGTAACTCAGCCGTGCAAGTCAGAGGCAATTTCAGCCCCTCAGAGAGATGTTAGGTAAGCTCTGCCCGAGGAGCTGACTTGTTCAGCTCAATTCAACACGAGAGAGGGCTCGCTGGGTCCCTCACCTGACACCAGAGAGAGCGAGCTTGTAAAAATGGCACTAGATTGCGTCTGTGCCTGCCTTCTCCTTCCTGGCTTCCAGAGAGAAGCTGGCCATCTTCAGATACCCCCAAAGTTATTTCGTCTGCTCATTGCCCTCGAGAGATCATCACACAAAACCTCTCTTTCCTACTCTGCCAGGCCTGAGCAATCATATATCCCCCGTGTTAGGAATTTTTGTTGTTGCACGTCAGGTGTTGCTAGCAGAAGAGCTGCTGACCGGTGCGCTGTGTGGCGGGCACAAATCTATTACAACGCATGGGAAGTAAGACTTGAACTCTATTTCTCCCCTCTTGAGCTAAGCCCTTCAGCAGCTGGGTATTCTGTTGGCTTCATAGACTAATTCTGTGTTTGAAATTTGCCAATATGCCCAAGTACCTTGTGGAAGCGATGCTTCAAACGGCACCGGTGTGAGCAGTAGCAAAAGAACTTCCCTGACTTCTGTAGAAGAGGAGGAAAACAGCCTCCTGTGCTTTTTAATAAGCGGAGCAGATCTGGAGGAAGATATCCTCCAGCGCTGAGCACACCTTGCGTTTGATATATAAAAGGTGAGGAACCGTATTTTCAAGTTGTGTAGCACGGCAATCAGTTCTGTGGGGTTTGGAAATGCAAGCCCTGCCCTTTCCAAAGCATTTCAGGCAGCCCCTAGGACTGTCCCCTGATCTCCTTTTCCTTTCCTTATCCCAGAGAGCGATTTAATTTAGTGAGCATATTGAACTTTTCTGAAACTAAGGGAGTACTTGTCATCTCTGAAAATTATATCAGTTTCCCTGCCGTTCTGCAAGCATGTGCAGGACAGTAAAGCATGGGAATAGAAGCAGAACAGACCCACTCCTTGCTGTAACGAACATTTAAATACAAGTCTGCATCTCTTAGGTGAGTTCAAATAGCTCCACCCACATAAATATCCAAAACATACTATCCACTCATCAGCCTCCGTACTTTCAAAAATATTAACTAATACTCCACAAGAAACATTTATAACCTGTAAACACACTATTCATGCACAAATAACCATTCATATTTATATAATGGACCCAGTAAACAAGCTAAAAATACACATTCAAAACAGTGAATAATTACATCCGCCTTACAAATGTATCACTGGTAAGCAAAATTCACCACAGCATCCATCCACAATAGCGTGCGCTTGTGGAAGTGTCTGTGTCCATAAAATAGCCAGCTCTCCTGCCACGCACCTGCCGGCGGCTCTCAGGAGCTAATTGTGCTCGTACACAAAGCGTTATTCACAAACACACCCCCACACAAGCTTCCATACCCAAATCCTGCACTTTAAAACCCCACCTGAGGACCCTGTTACTCATCGTGAGTCCAGGTGCCTCCATACAGACATGCACGTATCCCGTGTCCTTCCTGCAGCCAAACCTACGCCGTGAAATGGGTTTTCCAGCACCAACCAGCAAAACCCTGGGCTGCACAGCACAGACCCAGCGTAACCCTCAGCACTGCGCAGTCAGGAAAGGAATTGAACTTCAGGTGTGTGCTTCCGTCCTACAATCATTAATGAGAGTTTTTCAGCAAACGAAAGCTACGTTTCTTGTTCTTGATTTTTCTCCTTGTGACAGGAGAGTTGGGCGACACCTTTCTAGTGCGGGAGAGTTAATGAGCTGTGAACGGAGGCAGGACAGGAGAGCTGCTCACGGCTTGATTTTGTGTGAGGGTTTGGGGACTGGAGTGGGAGGGAGCCCCGCAAACCGAGTTGTTTTAGTGTATCAGCGGCTTCCCGAGGCCTGACTTTTTAGCCGTGCCGTTCTTCTGCAACGTCACTAGTGCTCCTGGGCGGCCAAGCTGACCTTGTGTCCTTTTCCCCCTTGAGTTTCTATACTTACGCTTATTAAGACGATTCTTTTTGACTAACGTATGTTTCTTAGACTGATCTGAAGATACCTAGAGATGAAGAATCCACCTTTTTCCTTGGTAGTTGGTGCCGGGGATTAATCACCATGCCTCTTGGAAATGTACCTTTCCTTTCCATTTTAATTCACCTGGCGTTAACTTTCACTCATTTCCAGACCTGACGCTCAATTTTTAGGCTTGAATTTACCCCCTCGTTCTTTTCTCTCACTTGTTGTTATGAATGTATTTCTATCAGAGCCAGTGGATCGTGAAGCTGAGATAAGAGGGAATGTTATTTATGCTCAAGTAATTAATACCCCATGATAAGCTCCGTGCATTGCCAGCTGTATCTGCTGCAATATAGCAGAGGCATCTTGCCAGCATGTGTTAAGCAGCAGTTTGGTGGATGATGGAGAGGATGCTTAATTAAGTTACAGGGAAACTAGGCAAGCTTTCAGTCCACGCATAGAAGTGGCAGCAGTTTCCATTTCAAGGCTAGTGAGACAGCGATAACTACTGAAAGTGCTGATAAGTACTGGAAGTAAAGCCTCATTCCGCAGTTTTGCTGGAGGAAGTTTGTTATCTGCCTTACAGGAATATCTGGGCATCCTGCTTAAGCTAGACCCAGGTAGCACAAACCTGTAACTGCTTTTCCGAGAAGCCTAAAACCTAACCAAAGCCCCACTGAAGTCAGCAAAAAGCTGAGCCTTTAAATTGGTGCTCAAATACGGGAAATAACAGTGGGTGAGGAGGAGGGGAAATGCCTCGGCTGAGCCACCTAAATAGGGGTTTGTTTGCCAAAGAGGATGGCAAGAGCTCAGCGTCTCCCGAATGAAGCCATGGTTGGTCTATTCAAAGCAGTAGCAGGAGGGACAGGGAGGGGGTTCCAGCTCCTGAGGTCCCATCGTTGCCCAGGGCTTGTGGAGCGGCTGTTGGGTTTAACCGAGTCGAATTTAATACCAAACAGGGCAAGTTATTTAAGGAAGGGTGATTCAAAACTGAAAAAACTCTATTCTTTCAAGCCTCGTCTTGTAATTGAAATATTCATAAAGCTCCTCATTCAGCATATGACCATGCAGGAATATTTTAAGGATTTCAAGCTTTTTTTTGCAGTTAAAACGTGCAAATTCAGCAGCACTAGCTGGCATTTTCTGAGTGCGACTGCATCATATTTTTGACCCATTGCTCTTTCGATATATTTTCCCTTAAGGGACTTTTCATCAGATTGAATTAAATGGTGTTTTTAGAGTATGCACAAACAGCAGCTATGGGCTAGGCTGAGAAACCACTGAACTCGTTGTCCTGGTCAGTGAAGGCTTTTGGGGTTCATGTCAGAAAAACCTAATCTTAAAAAAAGGTTCTTTTTATATTTTACCATGGTCCTCAAATCCTGCGTGGATTTAGAACTTACAAAACCGAATGCAGATAAAGCCAAAGGTTAATAAAAAATTCTATGAATCTGCGTTTCTATCCCATAAAGGGAACAAATGCTTCCCCCTTTCTACCTGCGTTATCCAAATACCCGGTAGCGCGTACATCTCCTCGTGCGCAGCTAACGAAGCCGTGAAACTGAAATGTCTGTTCCTATTGCCCAAAAGTCTAAGAAATGCGCTATAGGAAATCATACAAATAGACCAGCCTGTCAGCTAAAATACCTGACGAGAATCAGGATGACAACTATAACCCTTCGTGTTTATGCAGCTTTATCACCGAATGAGAAGAAAAAACTCGCAGTAACGGGAAAATTAATGACGGTGAAAGCTATTCAGTNCGTCATTTTTATGCCAAACAAATGAGCAGTACAATCACTACTGAATTCACGCCCCATCTGCCTCCCTCGCATATGGTAGCGGAGCTCAGCTGTTTCTCGGCCTCCCAGAATAGAAAGAGGAGAGACAGATGCCAGGTGCAGGCAGAGAGAGTCATGGCCCGATGGACCCTTGAAGGAAGGCCATGAGGGGTTTGTCCTTCCCAGAGCGAACCTTCCCTCCGCTGCCAAGCTGAATAAAGAGACAGACCGTGCGGCTGGAACCGCCATTGGAAAGGGAAGGGAGTAGCACCAGGACCCCAGATCCTGTGGGGCAGCTGGAACAACCCTCCAAGTACCTTTCAACAGCAGAGAAAAGACAATTTTTTTTTCACATTTGATTTCACGATGTCAGGTTTTCTCGGATCGTAGCTGTCTCGCTGCCCTGTGCTTCCCCGGCCTGGTTTTTTCCTGCCTTATCGCAGGGAGATCTCAAGCTCCAGGTGCGGGACTCCTCTCTTGTGTCTGCCCAGCGGGGCTGCGGCTCGCCCTTATTCCTGCAGCGCACCTCCTCGGCAGTCGTAATAACGAACTGAGCGAATAATGGGTCCCGGCTGGTGTAAATAAACAGCCCGCCCTGCACAAAGTGCGGGGCTTCATTATATACAATATTGAAGAAGGCGGCATAATTGATGGCTAAGGCAATGGGCTGTGACTCAGAGAACTCCCGTTTTATCCTTGCCTTCCACTGACCCCCCCTACAATTCAGTGCTTACACATGTTGCTTTGTTTGTCGTATCTGTTTAGGCTCAGGTTCAGGAAGGCCCAGGAACATGTCTGGAATTTTAAGCTGAGTTTGGGCTTTATGGCTGCAATTGCATTGAGGCAGGAGCTATTTCCTATCCTGGGTTCACACAACAAACAGTGAAGTGGGACACTGTCACAGGGCATCGTATAGCCCTCAAAAGAAGGGGTCATCCTTGAAAAAAAGGTCATCTTCCCTGTGATTTCCCTCTGATCAGCGTGGTCGCTGACGGGGACAAGTACAGGCTTGTCCAGGAAAACCTGTGGCCAGAAAGGGGAGACCAAATTGGAGGGGAGACCCAAACAGGGGAGAGCGAGGCCGAATGTCAGGCAATCACACGAACTCTATGATGGCACATTTCTGACCTTCAAAACCTGCAGACCCACACACTTTTACGTGGAGAAGGTGGGGGTCTGCAAACCAAATCCCCGAGAAAACCGACAGTTTCCATGGGGCGATTTGACAGAAGTGGGAGTCGCTCCCCATCCCTGCGACTGGGCCGTGTGCCTGCACAAAGCTTATGCCTTGTTTTGCTGGTTGACATGGGCTGTATGTGGTGGTCAGAGTAAGGGCAGTCTCTGTACCTGGAATAGTAATTGTTCCATTTACATAAAACATATTCATTAAATTGCCTGAGTGGTTGTACTCTCCTGATGAGCTTTCTGCCTCCCTAGATCTTGTCTGTGTCAGGCTTTATTTCTGACCTTTTCATTACTCGGAGTCTCTCATGGATCCTGTCCTCTGTATGTTACCACATCAGGTTTTCTTGTCCAGTTTGACATTTAATTTTTATCAACTGTAGTGTAGGTAAAGATGTTTTTCTTTGTTTTCCGTGCTACGTTTTTCTCCCGCTCTCCAGACAACTGTCATTCCAGAAACACGAGGGAGAATTTCCTCTCTTGACGTTTTGAGATTTTCCAGCAGGACATGCAAAAATTAAAACTGGGTTTAAGGTTAATAGTGTCCCCTTGAGCTGATGGGAATTACAGAGTGGGTACAAGAACACGAGCCTCATTGCTGACCCGCAGGGTCCAAGTTCCCTCAGTACCTTGGGGGACACCAGAAGGTATCCCTGGAAAACCCTTCTGCACCTCCTACTTCTTGTGTGGCCAGCACTCTTTCCATTTTGTGCAGAAATTAGCCTTTGGGTATGATGGAGAGACACACGTTGAGGTTTTCCAGCCGCGCTTAACATATTTGCCACACCCTTTGATGAGGAATCTCGTGTTGTTACTCATTTAACTGAAAAATCGAATTAACTCAAACAGCTTAAGCAGAAACGCAGAAAAGCAAACTATTCACAAGGACATCCACAACAGGAATATTTGTGACAGACAGATGAAGAAACACTTCCATTAGCTCCTCTTTATTTGGGAGGTTCCTACCAATTAACAGCAGCCTTCTTTCACTCTGAGATCCTGTTAAAGTTCTCTCCACCTTTTTGGTGACTCACTGGGCATGTTTAACGGTGCAGTGTCTTACATTGAATTTATACTCTATATTAATCTGTACACAAACGTATTTATGCATTTATTGGAAATATATAGCTCATTTCTGACGCTAACAGGCAGTAGAGAAGCATAAACTAATGCCAGATCTCACTAAAATGAAATACTTTAATTCTGTTCAATACAGCAACTCAATCTCCAAATGCCAGGAGAAAGCATCTCAAATACAAATTTTCTGCGTGAACGTGAAGGTTGATATATTCTATACCCCATAATAATGGAATATTTCACTTTCCTTTTAGGTGGAAAGTTGAAAAGAGATCTCTGACTTTCTCAAGGGAGAGTGTTATTATTTACTGAGCAACAGTATTTTGCTACTGTGTGTCCAAGGGAATATGAGACGTCTGGAAGAATTAATGAATATTCAAGGAGCACTGCTTTGCAGTGATCTTCAGCTGGTAGCTGTGTTCATTCATGTACATTTAAGTAAAGCGTGGAATTGCTCATTTTTCACAAGACTTCCTTAGAAGGCAGGAAAACAAGCAGGCTGGGCTTTTATAGAGGGAATTTGAAATTAAAATTAGACGTTTAGGTGTCATTTCAGTTGTGAAGTAGCCCTTAGTTTTGATGGTAGGAACAGGGATTCCAATTATGTTTAATTTGTATGCGCAAGGCTTGGTGAGACAAACTATTAAGGATTCTTAGTTGTTCATAATATTTCTACAGTGCGCAGGGCTTTTCAACACTGACACTAAATTAGTTCTTGGAAGCAGTTGTTCACTATATTAACGTAATATATCCCACACATAGTAAAACAAACTGTTTGGCCTTTCGAAGGAGAGGACCCCAATCTTAATAAATATTGAATTATAAAAGCCCTGCATAGGGAATACAAGCTAATTCTTTGCTTTTTCACCAGCTGCGAGCTGCTCCGTGTGATGTATGGTACAAACTCGCCAGGAAAGAGGAGCAAATTGAAAACACTACCCCTGTGGCCTCCCTTATTAGACTTGAAGTGACTGTGAAATTCACAGGACACAGCTCATTAAAACAAGGCTGGCAATCTGTGACCTCTCGAGTAGGAAGATAAGATCCATGCTGAAAAACAGGCTGTTGCTTTGATTGTGGGGTAACTCAGCTACGGAGGAGAAAAATTTGTATAGCTGCTTGTTAACCCGCTCGTTACCAGAGCCCGTTGGTCCTTATACAATGAATCTTCAGGAGAATAGAGAACATGGCCAGCAGGTGCTGGGAGGTCATCCTTCCCCTCAGCTCTGCGCTGGTGAGGCCACAACTGGAGCACTGGGTCCAGTTCTGGGCTCGCCGGTTCCAGAAGGAGAGGGAACTGCTGGAGAGAGCCCAGCGGAGGCTACGGAGATGCTGAGGGGCTGGAGCACCTCTGTGCTGAGGACAGGCTGAGAGCCCTGGGGCTGTTCAGCCGGAGAAGAGCAGGCTGAGGGGGGAGCTCAGCAAGAGCTAAAGGGTGGGGGGCAAGAGGATGGGGCCAGACTCTTCTCAGTGGTGCCTGGGGATAGGACAAGGGGCAACGGGCACAAACGGGAACACGGGAAATTCCATCCAAACACAAGGAGGAACTTCTTCACCCTGAGGGTGGCAGAGCCCTGGCACAGGCTGCCCAGAGAGGTGGGGGAGTCTCCGTCTCTGGAGACATCCCAACCCCGCCTGGACGCGTTCCTGTGCCACCTGCTGGGGGTGACCCTGCTCTGGCAGGGGGTCGGACGGGATGGGCTCCAGAGGTCCCTTCCCACCCCCACCATTCTGTGATTCTTTGAGATTAGGTCACTCAGGCCCAGTTAAAAATGAAGTGGTGGGACCCTTGGAGAGCTGTTGGCATTCCCATCACAGCTCCCGCTCTCTGAGGGGTGTTGTGCTTCTTGGACAGGTTGACGATCTGCTATGCAATGCGTAAGGTAGTGAAAATTTCAGTGGTGGGTATTTCGTCCAGTAAAGCGGAGATTCAGCACACTGCAGGGCCATAAGATAGACAGTTGCTTTTTTCATTTTGGAGATGTTTAAATGGTATTTGGGGATATGGCCTAATACTTCCCTGATCCAGGTGAGTGTATGAAGAGGAGGAAAGTTTCGTTGGTATCCTGGGCTCTCCCATGAAGTATCTGTCTCCTTGGAGTACATGTTGTTGAATTCTGTCCTTTTGGTAACTGAGCTTTAAGAGCACCGTGCTTTGTACGTGGGAAACTGAAGTGGCAGGAGGAAATGTCCAGGCTATTGTAAATCAGCGTAGCTTTATAGAACTGTCTGAAGCCAGACAAGACGGTAGTCTGCAGCAGACAATCTGACTTGCCCTCAGGCATAAGTCCTTAAAATTCCCGTGCAGTGTATCCTATCTAGGGTGCTTTCTATTATGTTTAGTACCAAACCTGGTATAGTACAATCCAGTCCCGAATATTCAGTTACAGGTTGTTTGCACTGAAGAAAAGAACAGGATAAGTTTTCCACAAAGTTCCTCCAGGTTCTAATAAATCCCATTGTCATGCCACTAGAAGCCGGGGAAAAACATGGCAAGAATATTAACATTTTCTACTTGAAAAAGCAGCTATCGTAGTAGTTAGGTTCAATCCCTAAAGCGATCATCTAATTCTAGTCTGACATTTTCTGTAAGTGAATAAACCTGCATCTTAATTCTATGCCTGTCAAAGATTAAATAATGCAACATCAGCTTTTAACACGATTGATCCAAATAAAGGCCAGGAAAGGTGTAGCCTGGTTGGAAACATTCAATGAAATAATACATTTCAGAGAGGATTCCCCCCCTGCCCCCCCCCGTCACTGCTAATGTGAAAAAGTTGAATTGTGGGAAAAGAAAGACACGAGATGAGAACACTTAAGCTGATGTCGCTCGGCATGAGGGAGAGTAGAATCTGAATACAAAATGGGCTCAATAATTATGAGTGGGGTTCATGCTCTAGTGAACTAGGGAGTTCACTAGAGCATGGTATCGGCTATTAATGATTCCACGGAAAGTCGGGTTCTCTTGAGGCGCACCAAATTGGGTTTCCAAAATGACCAGTCAGCCACAGCTGAATATTTTGGCCCCGCTCTCCATGGCAGAGGAAAGAACTAGCAACCCTTATTTTTGGCAGGTAAGGGATTGATTCCCTACTTTCCCTTAGGAAGAATGGGAAACGGGACTTCAAGAAACAATAGTCTTTTAAATTTCTCATGCCTTTTGTTCCAATCTTACTATTCTTTTCAGGGCAAGTGAGGGATGTAGAGACACGTCTGACTTGAAGTAACAATAAGGAAAGCACTTTATGCTCTTGTACTTCGTGCTATTGTGGTAGTTGTCTGTCATCTGCCTGCAAGTATCTTGTAGTCTCTGAGCCATTGGGGTTTTTATTTGTTTTTCAATTGAAAATAGGTCCTAAATTAATCCTGTCGTAAGTCTGACATAAAGAAGCAGCCTTTTCCTCATCCAAATCAATTCAATGATTCACTTCTTGCATAGCGTACCGATTGTTTACAAGGATGAAATGACAGTCTTTGTAAAACGATTGTGAAACACAGGCCTGGCTCATAAATGTTTTATTCTTGTGTCAGTAATTTTAGGAAGTGCACTGAGCTTTACTGTAGGTAATCTTGTGTGCTGGGAGGCCCCTAGCCTGATAATGCTGAAAAGGAGAGGTCTTTTTGAATATTCAGTCCGCACTAAGCGCAGAAAAGAAGATGGCTAGATAGATAAATACAAGGAAAGAGAGAAAGAAAACAGAGAAAGAAAACAAAGGAAGGAAGGAAGGAAGCCAGGAAAGTACGGGTTTATTTTTAGGAGGCGTTTATTCTTAGCGGTGGTAAATCACAGCCAGGCTGGATCCAGCAAAGCATGTGTACACAATGTTCTGATATGCAGGCGTCCAGATACCCTTCAAGAGCCCGATATACAGGGTACAGGTTGGCCAACCCTCCATTAGCTTGGTTCATCCCAGGGAAAGCGTCTGATTTCTTTTGCACCTATGCTATTAATAACTGAGGTGGAAGGGGAAAAGTGATAGGTTTTAAATACTAGGATCATTCTTTAAAGTCAAATTACGTTTGGCATGTACATTTATTTCCATCCCAATTAAATTTCTGGTCCTCTTTCTTTAAATAGCGCACGTTTCAAAGGTTAAGTGGGAAGTTACTGGAAAAACTCTAAACTGATATCAAGGGGATTCATATTTCTTACCTAATTGTCACTGAGGTGGATGCTTTGGGAATATTTCCAAGACTACGCTTGGGTTAGTAGTCACACTTTGAACACATCTTACTGAAGTGGGAGCAACTGGTGAAGGATGGGAGTGATGTTACGTCCTGCATGGCCATCCTCTGGGCTCTAGGATGAGCTGACACAGCCTGGCTCCCCGTGCTCCGAGGGATTACACGGTGAGTCTTTGGCACATCTGGCATTGCAGGAAAGTTTGTTCAGTAATTACATTGCTAGTTTGGGACTGCGGGCCTTAAACTTCCTCATGTGTCAGTAGTCACGTTGACCCCTTGCTGGAAGGTTATACTCCCACTGTTGCACATGGAAAATTGCAGGAAAGTTACAGCTTGCATGAACTAAGCCCAAAAGATGCAGGGCCTTTCTGAGAGGATGTTCTTCTTTTATGGCTTTAACTCCGAACTGATTACAAAAAGAGAAAGGAGAACTGGACAGCAGTCGTGAAGGAGTGGAGACACACTCCCTTGCCCCTTTCTCTCCCCCTCCATAGCCCTAAGTGCTGACAGCAACTCTGGTTCCTATTTGTTTTCCCCCTTCCTATCAGAGCACATGGCTGTCCAGAGGAGGAATCCTTACACGCCTATCTGCAAGGTCCTTGAGAGGTGTTAAGCGTAAACTAGGTGTGAACAACACATGAAGTGGGCACCCACATGGAAGCTGAGGTGTGAAAGCATTTGCTCAGTAAAAATAGAACCCGGCTGTTGGCAGAAAGAGGTGTCTCTAACAGATAAACCCAGCAGTGATTGACGGGAGCTGGGGTTTTGTTTTATTGGTGCATCAGTCTGAGTTTCTTGACCTTATGAGGAAGGAGAATTTGGCAGGACAGGTGAGTTTGGAATTAACGCCGAAAGAAATGCATCTCTCTTGATTCTCTACAGAACAAGCAATACCAGTTTTTAACCTCTGCCCAACACATAACGTGCTTAATTGGAATAGAGAATAAATGAGGGATTATCGGCTATTAATGATCCCACGGAAAAGCAGGAGCTCTATTCCTGTTTGATTTTGGTGGGCTTTATTGTGGAGAAGCTGCAGCTCTTGAGTCTCAAGCATCCATCCAGACCATCCATTTTGATCATTCCTCGGCACTGGAAAGCTTGTCTGGGTCCTTGGTTTTAGAGTGAATGTTCTTCTCAGGTGAAATATTTATATATCAAGGGTTGGGGGTTTTTTTGACTAAACAATAAATTGCAGTATGGGTTTGATGTGAACATCCCTCACGTATTACCGTCATACTACAGACTGCAGTACTGCCTTCAATCCACAGATCTCATCCATTCACAGCCCGCAGAGATCAGCGTTTTACAAGCAGAAAGCGATTTACCAGACAAGTCGCAGTTCCTGTCTGTATTATTATTTGATATATGGCACATCTGATGTAAATGCAGCTGGAGTGCAATAGAGAAGCCAGTTTTGCAAAGCAAACAAAGAGTATTAGATGAACAGGTCTGATATTGAAAAGATAGATATCTCCTTTGGATTTTGGCTACTTGGCCTGCTGTTCATTTTGCTGTCTCGCTCTACCAGCTCCTGTGCAAGCCCTGACCTTTCTTCTTTGCTGCCGGAAAGGCTAAAGCGTAAAACAGAATGACAAGTACCAACGACCGCAGACTGTCTCATAGACATAGCCGTCTACCGGCTGGGCAACCAAAGATGGAGAGGGACGGGAACAGTGAGCCGAACGCCGGCGCTGTTGAAATCAGCGGGATTTTTGCCCCCGGCTTCAGCGGGTTTCAGATTTGGCCTGATGGGACCAAACACTGTGAATGAAATTTCAGACACTGCGTGGCTATAGATGCACATGCTTTTAAAAGCATTAATAGTGCCTCTATATTTAGAGCGCTGCACTTCTGTTTCATTAAGAATTCTACTTTAGTTCCAGATAGACTCCACAGAATCTGTCCCCAAAAAAGGCCCACGCGCCATTCTGCCTGCTGCACAGCCTAGCGGGATCTTTTATTTTTAAAATGGCCTCGTCTAACCTGCAGCTGCTCCGAACTTGGTGTCTTCTCTGCATTCATTCTCGTTCTTGAAACTTGAACCTCTGCTACCCTTCTATACTTTACATGTCATGGGGCAAATGTTGCTCAGCTGAAGCCACTAAAAAGAGATGATTTTAGCCTAAAGCAGAATTATGAAGCTTCGTATGGATGTCTACACAGAAATGCTAGATTGCAAACATTACTTAGGTTTGAATTTCCCTTCTCGGTCATCTTTGAGTGAGCAGTTGGATGCATTCGTGTGTTTCTCATAACTGGGAAAGCTGAGACACAAAGATGCTGAAAATCCCAGTCTTCAATTACACAGTACTGCTAATAATGCAGAACAGGCATCCTGCTGCTGAGCCACCTCACCCCATCTCCAGGCACTGAACATCCGACTCCTAGGACTTCGGATGCTCTTGAGTGTCGTTCTGGTGGATCATATGCTACATGAGAGCCAGCAGAAGCCTCTTGGGGAAAGGAGATTAACCCTTTGAAAAGACCTGTACTAGTGTCGGTGCTGCCCACGCTGCTGGGGGTGCAGCCCAGGCTGCGGGGGGTTTCTGGGCTGCCAGCGCACGTTGCCGGGGCGTGTTGAGCTTCTCATCCACCGACACCCCCAAGCCTTTCTCCTCAGGGCTGCTCTCCAGCCATTCTCAGCCCAGCCTGGGCTTGTGCTTGGGATTGCCGTGACCCAAGTGCAGGACCTTGCACTTGGTCTTGGTGGACTTCATGAGGTTGGCGTGGGCCCACCTCTCCAGCCTGTCCAGGTCCCTCGTGTAGTACTGCTCCATAGCAGATCGCTGTCTACTTATGATGTTTGTTGGGAAATACTTTCATATATATTCATATTTGCCCTCTCGTGCCTCGGTTTCTCCTTTGCTATGAAATGGGGCATCTCTCTCTGTCACTAGTCTGTGACTTTACTGATGCTGATAGAATCTTAATGCTCGGAAGGGAGACATTAACAGAGCTCTGTTGTTGGTTAAGCTTTCTCCTTGCGTATCTGGACTGTGGAGAAAAATCTCCCTGCTGCTCTCCCTTGGTATTTTTTCATCGCCAGTCACGTCCCCTCAGCTCGACAGCTTTTCCTTGGGGAACTACCATCGTCTGCATTCTCCCCGGCAGGCCGTGCAGAAAAGAAGGGCTATGATTTAACGGCAGAGCAAAGCACTCAAAGCCACACAAACACCCAGAGATTAAATGCCTCCCCCCACCTGGATTCCCAAGTAACTTGCAGAGTCTCAGCAGGCTGTTTCTGAAACACAATTGTGCCTGGAAAGAACCTATCTCAGTATTATACAGCACAGGGCGTATTTTTAAGTCCTTTTTTCTTCCTTTTGTCCCCCTTTTCAAGGTCTTTCTCTCTTTGATTTATGGATTTGGAGACCATCTTTAATTATCTGCCTTGAACAGCTGCCTGAAGCAACGCTCACTAGGAGTTAGACAGATGCAGTGTGCAGCCCTCCTGGGTTTTGCATAGCAACATGCTGTGTGGAATGACCATTAATGCACAGTGCGAAGGGCGCAGTTTCCCGTTGCCATGCTATTTGGGGTATGGACGTGTTCAGATCGGCTTGTGCACGCACACAGGCTCCATCACGCACACGTGCTTGTGCACGTTTTCTCTCTGCTCCCTAGATCAGCGCACCACGGTGACTATTACAAGGGGCACATTAGATACAAAAATCTTCCAGTGAGGGAAATCACGCTGGATGTGATGCCTAAAGGCATTTTCAGCGCTGGGAAATAAGGGCTCGCTTTGCTCCTTTAAAATTTGTGCTCCAAGATGAACAGCAATGATGAAAGTCTGTCACAGTGCAGGCAATTCTGCGCTCATTCACGGTCGGTACTGTTTTGCAAGCACCCTGAAGTCCAGTTTGGGTCTGGGCACTCAGCTTTTCCCCATCTCGAGCTGCTTTGTAAGGCTGTGATTGTCTTGCAATCAAAGGAGGGATTGGCGCGTCAGTGTGTGAGGCCAAGGAGGGCATTTCCAGCAAGCTCAGGCTCTGAGGAGGTGCAGCAGCATGGACTTCCATCTCACTCGGGATCCCGGGCAAATAGTTGGCCGATTGATGTGCGTTAGGTGGGACAACACGATCAGTCCACACCAAGGCATGGGCTGCCGTATCTTCACACCAGTACCAGCGCTTCCATGGTGGCAAGCAGGATTAGAGGTCCCACATGTTTACCCGCACCTCTGAAGTGTTGATAGAGCCGATGTCTGCGTCACCATCCTGATGGAGCATCTTCTGAGAGCCAGTTCTGAAAGTGCTGACTTCTCCAGGCCTTCTCTTCCCCGTTGACTGTAGGGATCGTCTTCCACTGTGCATGGTAGGATACAAAATTCTTCCATCTATGGGTAAATCCTCTTTCAGCTCCCTTAAATCATTTCATACCAAAAAAAAAGCTTGCAGCAGCTTTCCCTTGGAAGCAGGGAGATTGTTGTCAAAGCCTCAGGAAACCCCTTTGATGTGGGGCAGACAACTGGGAGGGCTGGTAATGAGGTGCTGGGAGAACTTCAATCACTCGTGAGGGAGATCAGCAGTTCTGAAGCTGACAGAGCAGCACATTGCAAGGACTATCGTGCTGTCAGCTCTAACTGACAAACCAAAGGGGTAAAGAAAAAGCTGATTAAAAGTTTACAGATGCCCCTGACTTTAGTGCTTTAGGGACAGGGCTCTGAACGATGTTCTGGACTTGCAAATTTATGGAAACGCTTTTTTGGTCAGCAATTGAGGGAGCAAACATGCATTCAGTTAGCAGACCACATCCTTATGTCCACCCGAGGCCGATGCTGGTATATACTGCCGGACTCCACGGAGTCCCTTTCTCCCTGTCTTGCAGCCTGTTTAAATGCTAAATTCTTTGGGGCAGGAACTCTGTCCTCTTCTTGCAATGCTCAAAATAGAAAGGGATTTCAGCCTGGGGTGGAGCATATTGATATCATGGTTATAAATACAATGCTAGTGACAGAACTCTGGTAAAATGGCTTTGTGCCCAACCACATTAAGTAAGAACTTTAATTGAAGCTAAAGAAGTAATGAACTGGAGCTGTAGATTGCAGGGAGAGATTGTTTCCAAGTCCTGCTTATTAACATTCAGCTTTATCTCCTTTGTGTTGCCAATCACGGGCCACCTCTGTGGCTATTACTGCAAGGACGTACATGGCAATGCTGCTTTAGGGATCTAGTTTTATCGATTTCACGGCTGGAGACAGGCAGGGGCGGCCAGCACTTGCCCCCCTGATGTGTCACCCATTGCAGCTGCAGAACTGATGCATCAGCCGCTTCCTGACGTTTAACCTGACCCTTCCCATCCTTCCTCTCTCCCTGAAATACTGCAATTTTGTTTCTGGGGCCAACGGGTACAGTAAAGTATCCTGTCACTCCCAAATCCCGTAGCCTGGAGGCAATGTGACCTAGCGGGAATGGCACGAGCTTGTCATAGGAATTCTGTTATGTGATGGTGAATGGTTTACTCACTGTCTCCTAGCATCCGTCTAGACAAAAAACTTGGCCTGATTGCGGCTACCTTCTGCGGAGCTACCATGAGAATAGAAACATGCTAAATCCATTCCCCAAGCCAAATTCCTCTTTGGCACGGCTCCGCTGGAAGCGTGACGGGCAGGACCCCAGTTCAGCATCCTTTGCTGAATAAGGCAGAAGGACGGAGCTGAGTTTTGACCTGTCTTGCATGTCTGGCTGTAAATCAGGAATACAGATTATGTGCCAGACAGATTTTTATTCTTTTCCTAACAGAGGTACTGCTGGTAACTCAAAATACTGTCAGGAAAGTTGCCTGCTGCAAGCGTGGACGCCGGGGAAAATAATAAAGAAAGTATGTTTGTGTGGCTGGGGTTGCTACTCAATAAATTACGAAGAGACTCCGGCTTCTCATTAGAAAGTAAAATTTTACCTTTTTATTCCTTTTTAATGAAACCATTTCTTCCTGAAAGAGAAAAGAATTGCCTTTTTCCTAACTGGACATTTTCATGAAAAAATAATTCCCAAGTTTTCATTACTTTCTTGAACCAAGAATTTGGAAGTAAAATATACTTGTTTCCTCCCCTGGCATCTTGCAAAAGGCAAAAAATAGGAGAAAAAGAGAGAAAACATGAGTTCTCAACACAAATTTTGTGGACAAAGAGGAAACTTATAAAAGCTCACTCATTTTTGAGAATGCTGGGAATTAAGTTGGTATTTTCCTAAGTCCTCAAAAGCCCCATTGAATTACTTTTGGTGGATTTGAGTTCTAACCCCATAACACCACCAACTGACCAGTAAGAGACAAGTAGGAGTGGTGTGGCTTTGTTCACAGGTGGACCTTGTTACCCTTCCTGAGCACTCAGGAGGACGCTCTTGAGCTGTTGATTGCTGCTGGGGGAGCAGAGGTTGTGGAGGTAGTTGAGTTATTTTTGTTGTTTTCTTTCTGTGGTGAAAAGTGTGGGTTGAAGTTGGTTTTGCTGGAGCTGTGTGGTGATGAAGTCTCCATGGTGGGCTTCTTGACTTCTCTGCTGCCCAGCTTGCTGCTTTGAGCTTCCTGCGTGCTGGTGAGGGAGTTCTCTCAAGGTAGAAGGTGCTGCCTTCTACCTTGCTTCTGTGAGGAAAAAGAGCAACAGCCACGGAGGAGAAAGGAGGTAAGGAAATCTGGAAGGAATTCACCCACTGCCTTTATTTTGGTATGGAGAAAGAAAGTTGGCTTCTTTCTGAGGTCTTAAGCTTGAGTTTTTTGAGGTCTTATGCCTCAGAGGAGGCGTAATTAGTTTGTCACCCAGTGATGGTGCCCTTCTTGAGGCAGGACGCATCCGTGCCCTGTGCCGTGGGGTGGGTGACCAGTAGGTTATGCTCTTGGAGCAGTTCCTTTAAATTGCTTGCTGTGCTTTAGAGACTGGTTGTGCTACCCACTCGTGGTGTGAATGAGGTTTGCGTTAGCACCGGGCAATGATCAAATGCATGTTGTGTCTTGTTAATAGGTGCTTTTTGCTTTGCTAAGTGATCCTTCTTCCTTGTATTAAATAGGTAGGAGTCTAAAACTCCTCCATGCCTGTGGTTCTTGCTAACAGTACTGACTTGCTGGACCAAAAGCCCCTTTTGCCCCTTCCCCTCCTTTAATAGACTAAACACATTCTTATGTGTTGGTCACAGCATCCAGCCATAATATGACCTTTATCTAACGTTTCATGATTTTGTGTTTGAAAATATTCCATGTGAGTGGCTGATGTCGCTATAACCACTTAAAAAGGAGGGAGAAACTGCGGCACAGACACACAATGGGATTAAGGTTTCAAAACAAGTCTGTAGAGGAACTTTCTCTGAGCCTATGAGTCCTGTGCCCCCTCTGTGAAGCTCTAACCTCTTCCCCAGCTGCTGACCAGGGCTGTGACACCATAAAATAGCTAATTAGTTATTGGCTATGCAGGTGCTGCAGAGAAGTGCCTGGCCTAAAGAGCTGATGAGGTCTCGCCCACACCTGCACAGGGCACGCTTGGCCTGGGTGGGTGGCGGGGAGGGGGCTGGCGTGTGCTACTGGGCTTGCAAAATCCCTGTCTGTGTGAGCATCACCTACGCCTGCGGGAAACTGCAGCGCTTTTAGTGAAAGATACTGGGTGACAGAGCAGGTCCTTGCTCATGTCTCGGCATAACCGGCAATAAAGTGACTGGTGGGGTTTCTCCTCCTTTTTTTTGGCACCAAAAGGGCAGCACCTTCCAAAGGCTTTGTCTCCTGTTTGCATCTGTCCCGTTGTCCTTCTCTAGACACTCAGAAGCACTTATTTCTTCTTTTCTCTCCCAAATTCACTATGAAGCTGCCCTTCACGGTGCTTGAAATCCCTGGAGAATTTCCACCCTGCTGGGATCATTAACCTTTCTGCTTTTACAGTTTTTGAAGTTAATAGGTAGTTTCTTTGTTGTTGTTTTGGTGTTGTTTGTTGGGTTGTTTTTTTCTTTCTTAATTTTTATGTATTTATTGAGGCCCTGCGACTGCCATCTAACTGTCCTGGTCCATAGGCACAGCCTTCCATGTAGCCTCAGCAGGGGTAGGATGATAAGATCGGGTATCACCGCTGCGGAAACCACAACAGTGACACTGAATGCTCTTTGTTAATAACTTGGATGCAGTTAAAACGCAGTGGCCATAATTTGGGACAAGGAGCAAAGAGGTTCCCCAGCTCCCTTTGTTCCAGGGAGAGTCTGCCAGGTGCTGGCATCTGAGGATGCTTGGGAGGGAGGCTTGGGATTTAGGAGGACTGGCCCAAGATGTGTCCCTGGCTGGTGATTTATGCAGTACCACAAAGTGATTGCTAAGTAGGTCAAACACAGGCTTCTTGAAAGTGCCAGAAATGTACCTGTGCAAGACAGAGGAAGAGCTGCTTCCCTGGGTCGAGCGCATGCTTTCTCCTTACTGTTCGGTAGGGCTGGAGTGCCTTTGGGTGTCTTTGCTGCTGCCCCCAATGTTGAGATTGTTTATGTCCATTCAGGAAGCACCAAACACCTCTCCTGAAAACGGCAACACTCAAACTCACGGAGAACAGGCAATCCCAGCCACCCTTTTCAGACCCGTGATCTTCAGCAAAGAGTTAAGGGCAGCCACGGGGTTGTGCTTTATGAAATTATTTCCTGTTGGTCACAGCGCCTTATGCGGGGTTTCTAGTCATTAACGGGAACTGAGTTCCTACAGTATAAAGATTAATCTGATGCATCAGCCATCAACTGGGCAAAAAAGCACGTGAGGATGCAGGCAGTCCAGCCATTAGCATGATTATCAGGATAAATAGTATGCTGGGAACACGCTTTTATTTCTGTGCCGATGGTACAACACACACAAGCGGGATTTACGGATACCAAGTGTCTCGCCGGGAGCTAACCGAGGGACAGGGTCTCTAAAAGCATGTCTTGGGACTGCGCAACATGATGTGGGTTTGTGTCGTGTAAGCTTTAAAAGGCTGTGGTTAAAGCTGTGCAGCGGAGCTCCTCTTGTCCCGCGCTCAGTCGTGCCTCTGGCGCCTTATCTATTTTCACACTTCTCATTGCCGACCAGGATTCTCCCTACAGATTTATCATCTACATTTCTTTTTATGGAGGGAACTGGACCCATCTGTCTCCCTAGTTTCCCTTGCTCATCTTGCCTACAATCCCCGCAGCCACAATCTCCCCCCTGACCCTGTTGTGCTCCATGTCCCATTTCCTTCCCCTTGCCTCGGCCCAGGTATTTCCAGTTCCCTCCTTTCCTCCATACGTTCTGCAGCTTCTCATCAGATCTTGTTATTCCTAGCATTCTGCCCCCAAACGCTTCTGCTGTTTCCCCTTTGGCTTGGCCCTTTTTCCCTGCCCTTCCGATGGGATCTCTGCTGAGTGGTGCTCAGCGGGGAGAATACAGGAGTGGGGATGCTCACCTTTACCTTTTCAAGGGCTTTGCTCCCTGGGGGAGGAAGGTGCGTTGGCACCTGAAAGGGAGGAATTTGATGCTATTTTGGAAGCTTAAAGGCAAATCCCAGTTTAGGACACACCGTTTTTTACGGGCGCAGCGGACAAGGGGGCATATCGGGATGCAAACTGGAAGCTGGTGGATGTCGTTTCCTTGCCCAAGAGACGTGATCGATTTTTGGCTAATGGCTGAGGCTTTGCTAGGGAACCCCAATGCACCTTCTGGGTGGGCTGGCCAGGATTTCCTGTGTCTCCACAGTTGAGTTTTTATGGAAGCCTCGCTCTGTTTAATGTAGCTGTAGTTGAGTCATAAATTAATAATCCCTGCTGCTGGGACTGCTGTGTAGCAAGATGGCTTTCCTGAATGTATGTGTAAATAATTCATGCTATTAAATTAGTTGTGTTCCCTGTCCGCAGCTCGTTTACCTGCTGTGACTACAAATACTCCTCTGTACAGTTAGAGTAGGTGTCAGAATACACCAAGCGGGAGAGGTTCATGTCTATCGGAAAGAGCCTTAGAGCCTTTTCCCCTTGTTAGGGGAAAGATCAGAAACTCTTTCGACAGAGAGTACCAGAAGAGTCTGGTTTGTTAAACGAGACACTCTTTACAGGAATACACCTGCTTAGGCAAAATTTGCATCTTGATTTTTTTAGAATACAGGAAGACGCAGGTGTGGTGAGACGGGCTTTCCTTGTAAACCACAGTGCTGGGTCTTCTTCAAGCTCTCCATCTCTCTTTTTAGAGCTTTGCTGGAATCATTTCAGTGGTCTGTGCCTCAGTTTCCCTACCTGTAAAACAGGAACAATAGGAATTCTTCCCTGCTTCCCATGCAAATTTTGTGGGTTTTGCAATTTGACTTTTTTTATTAAAACTGCCTCTATGTTTCTTTGGAAAGCAGCTACCACAGAAATAGTAAAGAGTCCGTTTCAGTCTCAGGTTTGAGTTGGCTGCACAGGCACCAGCCGTTCTGTGCTGCAGGAAACAGAGCGTGCTGGTGACACAAGTCCTCCACAGAAAAAGTAAAAAAGGGTACAAAGGAAAATGGGGGAGGAGGGGGGGTAATAATAATCTTGAGTCTAAAAGCTGTTTTTCAGGGTTTGGATCTTTTTGGCCCTGCCTGCTGTTCCCACAAGCTTTGATGACGCTGTGTTGCTTCTGTATTAGCAAATTATTTTAGACCACACTAGTAATATTTTTGCTGATCTAACGTTGTCAATTCTTGTTTATTTTTCCTCAGTCTCGCTGCTGCTCTCATCTGCATGTGATCATCCAGGGAAGACTCTGCTGTGGTATCTTCCATCTTCTCCCTGCGTGCCAGAGACTTGATCATCTGACAGTAAGTCATATTTATCTGCTTTTATACATCGTTCATAACCTGCAAAATTGTTTTATTGCCAAGTTACCATCATATATTGTCTAGAAACAGCTTAACAATTTTGGTTTAGCTTTATATATAAATATTGATGGGAAATCTGTTCTTCTGTAGACAATACCTACGTTTATATCAGACTCAAATATTTGTGGAAAAGATGTTATTCCTTACGCTCCTGCCGAAGTCTATTTAGAAGACGTCCCAAGCAAGCATGTCTCTGTATAAATAACAAGTACTGTTGGTTTGGGACCGATTTATTCACTGGAAAGGCGTCTGAACAAACGTATCAGCATATTGGAAATCACTACTGGGAGATGTAAAGGTTTCTTGCTAATGTTTATTGGGACTTAAGGCAAATGTTTGTGATGGAAGGAAAACAAGAAAGACGTAGTCATGGAGTTGCATAAGCGGAAGAAAATGAGATAGACGCTCAGGAACTTTGAAATAACTTTGAACTCTTAAGCTTTGTTATGAGGGAGGTTTTGTTGCTCTCTCTTTTTTGGTTAAAAGACAGATTTCTGTTAGCCTGGGAAAAGCATTTCGAAGTATTGAAGGGACTGGTAACGTTGTGATTCTAAATTTGGTGTCTGTCTAGCTCCGCTTTCCTAGCAATTAATCTGTTTGTTCTGGTGAAGCTTTATACCGGGATTTGCAAATGATGCCTAGCAAGTGCCCAGCCCGCCTCGCAAATGTTTCTGTGTGAACTGGAAATGCTGCCGGTGGCGAGGGTTGTGCTGGCAACAGGCGTTTTGTCCCAGGCAGTCAGTTGGAGGCTGAGTTGGGAGGAGGCAGATGGATGGAGCGATTACCCATAACCCAGAAAATGGCTTGTAATATCTCTTTTTAAAGATGTTGCAAACAAGCTGAGGAATGGGTTTTTGAGACACTGCAGACGGACACAAGTAACTTCTCAAATGCCCGGTCCCTCCCTCCCGTGCCTGGACTGGCAGATTGTTGTGGCGCTTTGCGTTTGAGGCTGTATTTTTGGAGATTTCCTCCAGCTGCAGTTCCAGCGGTTTGTGTAATGCTGTTTCCACAAAACATGTGCTATAATGAAACATGAACTATTAGGCTCTGCCCTAATCTATTTAATGAATGTTGAATTTTACCGAGCATGTCAGGATTGGAGACACACCATAAGAGAGAAATATAATCTAATAGGAAGGAATGTACCTCTCCGGAGTAGTCAAACTGTGAGACAAAAGAATGTGGTTTAGAATGGATGAAGGAGCTGATGCGTTGGGGAAGGAAATTATCACACTCTTCTCCTCCCCAGCCCCCCCACCCCGAAAAAAAAAAAAGAAAAAAGCTAAAATTCCTCCCGCAACTTGAAATATTATGGCAGTATTCACATGTCATAAGCGGTGTGTATCTTCTGCAAAGATTAAAAGGAATAACAAAGTGAAAAGTGATGGGAATAGATGGATGGTGCAGCGGGGCGGCGTGGAGGGGAGAGTCATTTGGGATTGAGATGTATGTAACCCGAAAATATATTGATCAAACGTATGAATGTATCTTGGTATCCTCTGGGCTGTGGGAGTTCCCAGACTGTTTGCCTTGAAATTGAAGCAATTTAATCTTTAAAAATAATAATGAAAGAGCAAACCGTAAATGAGACCTTCTGGCAGACTGACGGGGCTGCAGTCCCAGAGGCAGACACGCATGCTAGGATGACAAATGAGGTCATTAAAGTAAATAGTGTAAATTGAGTTTTGGCAGTGGGTAGGAATCCTTATTATGATGGAGGGCATTAATATGGGAAGAAAAAAAGGGGGTGGAAGAATTCACTGGTGACGAGCTTATCTGGGGCAGAGAAGCAGTGTTGTTTTGTAGCCGTTCCAGCTATCTACTTCATTGCAAGGCAACGAGCCCACTTTAATTTAGCAGGGACTTCAGCAGGGCATGTTTTAGAAGTGTATTAAAGATTATAAAATGTAACCTCACTAAAGAGCATCCAGGATGCTACTTTAACTTAAGTCTGAGATGTTCTTTACTCATTCCGTTTGTTCTGTGACTTTACATTTGTAGCGCAGTGGTGCTTCGCATACAGATTTTCTTTCCTTTTTTTTT
>VXBH01001472.1:499098-547366 GCA_013400035.1 Rynchops niger | reverse complement strand
TTTGAATTTATAACTCGAAATGCAGCAGAATGAGGTTCTCCTAGAACATTACTAATGATGAGATGGTCTGCCCTAGAGGGTGAGTGTCGATTTGGAGGTGGGGAGACTTGGTTTGTTTGCACATCTGTTGTGGGCTTGCAGTATTACAGTTCTTAGTGCACTTCATTATTCTGTGTTTCCGCTGTACTACTGCGTTTCTGTCTATTAGTTTGCTTTCAGTTACGTTTGCCACTCGTGGGCCAGGAATGGTTTCTCCCTAGATGTATCCTGAGTGTGTCTCGCTGGGATTTTCTGTGTAGCCTAGGGGTAGAGAGGAAAAGGGGCTGCTCTATACCACTGTTGTCCCGAGGTACGTCACTGCCGTGGTGCAGAGCGTTGATAGAAGCCATGAAACCCACCGCGGCCGCCGCCTCCGTTGGGATGACACAGATCTCCCACGCTTCCTCTCACCAGGTGACTTCTTCTCAGTGAAGGTTTCCGGGTCTCCGGTCTTCAAATGTTCAGTTTGAATAATGCATCAAGTTCCAGCACTTGCTAGAGTCAAATATTCTTCTCTTAGCATCTTAGACCTTTAAAAAATGGATGAATACATTTTTACTTGAAAACCTTCCCCTTGCCCTTTGTGCAAACTGTTTCCCCTTTCTGACCCGTCACGCTTTCCACAAGCCTTGCGTCTTTCTAAATATACAATTGCCACCAGGGTTAACTGCCCTTTTGTACAAGGATCTCATTCTTTCCTCTTGCCTTTGATATTTAGAAGGGCAACTTTCCTTTCCTCAGAAAGGCGGCAGCCTCGCTGAAAATATCTGGCCACAGTTAGTAAACTCAGTCGAGCTGTAGCAGGGTGCTGTGCTGCTGGGGAGATTCGCCTTTCTCTTCCCCTTATCCCCTGTTAACTCGACCGATGAAGTTTCTTCCGTGACGCTGGGGAGGTGCTGGGTGGCACAACAGGGGATGTGTGGGGCCTGCTAGAAGGGGGTGTTTGCACCTGCAGACCATGGCAGCTCGCGAACGTTTTCTCCTCCTTGGCGAAGCGTCCCCTGCTCCTGGGACATGCAGAACAGCAGGGAACCGGGGTGAGGCGCTGTGTAAATGTCTGCGATAAATGCTGGGGCGTTACGTGGTAAAGCAGGAGTCTCTTGTGTGATTCTGGTGCCCGATGGGCTTCTCTTGTCACAGGCTGGGGACAACTCGTCCCTTCGTAGCAAAGTGACCCCCTTGAACCGGGAGCTGAAGCTGCAGCCTTGCTGGCAGAGAACTTGGGAGTTCTCACAGGGAGGGAAATCCGCAGTGAGAGCCATAAACACAAGGCAGGTTGGATGCCAGCCCTGAGACGAGTCTGGAGGAGGCCCGTGCTGGGCACTGAGATCTTTCCAGGCAGGTGATAAGGCAGATACGGTAAGAGAGCCGGTCCTGACTGCCAATTTGAGCCATAAAGTGCAGACATAACGTCTGAAGTCAAGGGTGTCTGCCTGGAGGCTGATGATTTCCTTGGGCCCACTGAGGCGAAGAGGGATCAGGGGCTCTGGACTTGGAGGATCAATGTGCTCGTGACAGAGTCGGAGCAATTTTAATTTCACCGTGCATTTGATTCTATGATTCTGTGATTCCCCTTCTTGCTGCAGCGCAGCCCGTTCCTTATTTAATGGGTGCTTTCTGCAGGTTGCATCTTCCCTTTGTGCTCTGCAGCCTGTAGAAACAGCGATGTGAGAGACGGGGTGGGGGTGTAAGTTGCACCATAGGACGAACCAGTGACAGCTGCCTGTCTGCAGCCCCCCGTGGCTCAGCAGGCAGCGAGGGACCCCTGGCGAGGCTCCTCCGGGACACACCACCCCTGCCCAGCAGCGTTGAGGCTGCGCTCTGTGTTTTTTCTGGCTCCTCTTCCTCCCTGACTGCCCAAACTGTTGAGGTCCAGTGGCAACTCAACCAACTGATGTTGGGCAACGTGCATCTCTGTTCCGTTGCCATGCCAGAGGCAGGGATCTGGGCTGGGAACGAGCCACAGGTTTCCCTCCTGGCACCTCGGGCGAGGGAGGAGTCTCTGGACACTTGTTATTTGTGAGGCCGGTGCGAGGGCGAGTGAGAAAGGGTGGTTTTGAGGCTGAAGGCACTGGGAAAACCCCGAGCCCCAGAGCTTTAGCCCAGGCACCGCTAAGGGGCAGGACCGTGCCCTCTGTGTCCTCCCCTGAGGAGGACCGGGGGCTGGATGGCACTGGGGCAGGGAGGACTGCTTTTCCCCATCCGTTCTGGTTGTTGCCGTTGGCCCCGTCACAAATGCTCCCTCAGAAGTGGCTGGTCTGTGACCCAGGCAGGGGGCAGGATGTTTTGCCATCCATGTGGGCCTGCCTGGGGTGACGGTGGGCTGTTCTTGCGCTGAGCGCTGCTTCTGCACCAGGAATGCTCATCCAGGGGATTCGTGTGACACCCCCACCTCCCTGTGTCCCTCTCTCTGCCAAACTTCTGTCAAGTTTTGCTGGAGAGGGGCACCAGAAGCCTCCCTCCATGGGGGTGCAGGAAGACATCAGCTGTCCTGCTGGGACCCAGGGAGACGGAGTCTGCCCGGAGCAGATGCTCAGCCTCTGATGAACGTGACGGTGAGAAGCCAAATCCTGGCTCGTGCCGAGTCCTGTGCTGGGAAGTGAGGTTCAGCAAGTCGCACCCTCTGCTCTGCTGTTGCTCTGTGTGTGTGTGGCTTCAGAGCCTCTTGTGTTTGCGTAAGCTCTGCTCTGACAGATGCTGGACTTAGTGCTTGTGGCTGGAGGGGTCTTCTGGGTGCCTAGTCAGATAATTAATCTTAGCAGGGCATCCTTCCTGATTAGAGAAAGACAAGGATAGGACTGAGCAGCATTGCATCTTCCCCTCTGCTGGGAGGACAGGCTGAGAGAGCTGGGGGGGGTCAGCCTGGAGAAGAGAAGGCTCCGGGGAGACCTTCCAGCCCCTTCCAGTCCCTCAAGGGGCTCCAGGAAAGCTGGGGAGGGACTCTGGAGCAGGGAGGGGTGATGGCTTCAAACTGGAAGACGGGAGATTGAGATGGGATATTGGGAAGAAATTCTTTGCTGTGAGGGGGGTGAGGGACTGGCCCAGGTTGCCCAGAGAAGCTGTGGCTGCCCCATCCCTGGAGGGGTTCAAGGCCAGGTTGGACGGGGCTTGGAGTGACCTGGGCTGGTGGGAGGTGTCCCTGCCCAGGGCAGGGGGTGGAACGAGATGGGCTTTAAGTCCCTTCCAACCCCAACCATTCCATGATTCCTGGATCTTTCTGGGATCAGTTGCTGCTTCCTAGTGTTGAAGCAAACATATTGTAGTGTTCCTCTAGGGATGGAGCCCTTGAGCAGCTGGCAGCCCCCTGCGACGCGGCAGTGACCTGCCTCGGTCTGCGTTGGCTTTTCAGTTTGGGCGCTCCAGCAGCAGCGGTGAGTCGGGGCGCTCGGCCGGGTGCCCTGCCGGACAGCCCCAGCCTGCCCTTGCTCCGGGGAGACACGCAGAGCCCCTTAGGAGCCCTCATGTGTGCTGCAGGAGCACCGAGGACTCGATAGAGCCATTTTAAAAATGGGGGGGGAAATTAAAAATACAGCCCTGGATAGTGGGAGTTGGAAACCTCACCAGAAACTACTAGAACGGAACAAAATCCTTTTAAATGGTCTGAAAGGTTGGGTTTTAGAGGCAAATGTGGTTTAACAGCGCTATCTGGTGGAAGCACTTCTTCAGAAAAAGCCATTTTAACGCCTAGGGTTTTACCGGTCCTTAGACACTGTAAAGGTCAAACCTGTCCTTTCCCCCCCTCCTTTCCCCTCCCCAATCTGTTTGTGTGTAAATCTCAGCCACAAGGGTGCGACCCTGGATAGGTTGTTTTCATCTCTTTTTTTTTTTCCCCCTTTCTTAAAAGTGTGGAAGGAGAAATAAGGGTGTGCAGCTGAGAGATGCTCTCAGCATTGCTCGTACAGAGAGTCCTCTTCTGATGTGTGGTAATTTCAGCTGGTACTTTCTGCGCTCGCTGTGATCCTGAGCGCGTTACCGAAGGCGATGCCCTTGCTGGCCGGGGAGGCTCAGCACCGTGTCTGAAGGGTTTGGGCCAAACTATGCAGGGAGGTGGTTCTGTCTGTTCCTGGGGGGGCTGCTCCTTCAGGCACCGCGTTCGGATCTCTGCTATTCCCTCACCCACCCGACCGGAGTCTTTTGGCATAGTCATTAACAACTGTTCTTCTGACAATTGATGTACTGTGCTGCAAACCCTTCAGGTAAGATGTGAATTTGTCTCCTGGCCTTCACTGGCGCTGAGACTTGTGTGCGCGAAGTCATCCTAGCTGTCTTCTGCCTTTGGCCTCAAGGACAGCCTCAGTCTTAGTGGCATTAACAGACCAGGCACGTACGAGCCAGGGTGAAGGGTGACTGTGGAGTGTGTGTGTGTGGCCATCCGGAGGTGTGTGAAAGCCCGGCCCATTCTTCTGGAGGTTGGCAAGAGCGTCTGAGAGCGCTCCGCAGAGGAACAGCTCGCCGTTTGGTGCGGGTGTGTGGTAGGAGAGGCATTGCTCGTGCCGAGGTGGTGCACGGAGGATTGGCAAGGTGCCCCTGGAACAGCGGGAATTCCTGGTGCCAGGCGGATGCTGAAGGGCAGAGGAGGGGTGGGTGCTGGTGGGACCTGCCTTGCGAGGACACGGGTGTGCGTAGCTGGAGAGGCTGAATGTACCGAGAAGCAGAGCTAGACCGCATAGTGGGGATTTGGGAGTGGGTGAGGCACGGATTTCAAAAGGTGGACCTTGGTACCTGGCAGCCGCTCTGTGCCAGCGCTCAAGGCTGTGTCCCTGCCCGGGGGGGGCGGCAGCAGCCGCCAGGGCCCCAGGCGCAGGGGGTGAGCGGGGACGGCCTGTCCTCCACAGAGAGAGGACTGTGAGGTTGGCTTTATTACTGGCAGTTCTGAAGAGCGTAACGTTTACTAGTTCAAAAATACGTATAAAATTAGCTTGCTTTAATCATCTCTTCGCTATTAATGAACAGCGTTACCGTGGTGCCTAGAATCCCTCCTGGCCAGCTCCAAGGGCCAAGGTGGCCTCTGCCATCTGTTAGTCCAAACTAAATCTGCCCTGGGCCTTCTGTGCAAGTGCCAAGCTATTCCTCCTTGTGCTGTCATGCTGGGGGAGAGGAAAGGGAGACTGAAAAAGCCCGAGCTGGTTTATTTTTTGTGGACACACGTGTAACCCAACAGATAGGCAGTGGCAGGGGTTCGCGGTGAGCAATTTTGCTGTAGCCTCGGCATATGAATACAAAACCACCTCCTCCGTTGTCTTTGGAGACACCTGCCAGCATCCCTCCGGAGCGTGGCTCTAACCTGGCTTTTCCCAGTTCTTTTAAATATACTGTTAATTAATGAGTCAGAGGCAAAAATACACGCAAACACAAGGGAATAGTTTTTAACCTGGCTTGATTAATGCTGTCAAGTTGTACATCTGAGTGTGAGCTCAGTGGGACTGTTGCTTTTGTTTAATACCACAAGACACCTCAGTCTGGATTGTTGCATTACAGTACAAATAAGAAACAGAAACAAAACCACATCTGCATCATACAAGGTGAGAAGAATATGAGAATTCTAAATATTTACAGAGAAGGGCAAGTGGGGAAACCACAAAAAATATTTACATAAAAATACATGAGCTTGTCGGCATATACATTTTACACCAGTTCACAAAAAAAGACACTATATAAATTAAAGTGAAGGGAACTCCAAAGGTAACCCAAGACTTTCTGGGATGTTTCTCTCATGCGGCTCAGGGAAAGAAAAAAATCAAGTCTTCTACAGCAGGAAAATGNCCCCCCACCCGGACGAGGCGAGACTGCGCACAAAGGTGCGAGGCCGGAGGTTTGCTCGGACCAGACCATGCCTTCCAGCAGCGGATAGCAGGAGGCTCTGGGAAAGGAGTTGCGTGCCTAAGCCGCCTTTAACAAAAGTGAAACAACTTCTCATCCAGGTTTCCCAACACCGAACACATCACTTCAGTCAGTGCCCTGTCGACGTACTGGTGAACGGCAGAGCGCGCCCGAGGTTCTGTCCCTTTCTGGGGTTGAAGAGGAGCCAGTGGGTTTTTAGGTTTTCAAGGTGGTTTTGGTTTTGGATAGTGACTTACTACCGCTGTGCAATCCTTACTGACCCCCCCCTTCAAACAATCAGCATAAAGCGAGGAGCTCTGGAAAGACCTAGGCACAAAGTTGTGGGTGTTTTGTCTTGGATGCATATAGATTTCACCTGATAAGACGTAAAAAATCAGAAATGAATGCTTTACTTAAGACTTCACAGGGGCTAGGTGGTCCTTACTGAACATCTGCACTCCCCCCGCGCCAAGGGAGGTCCCCTAGGGGTCGCACACTCCGCTCCGAAGCGGAGGTGGGAATCCAGCGTTGGATACACTATTGGACCTGACTCTTGCATGCACTAGGGAGAAACTCGGCCGAAGACTTAGGAAGTGGCAATTTAAGACGCAGATAGCTTGTGGCAAGCATAAGGGAATTATTTAAGAACCTAGCTGCTTCTCTCCTTGCTGGAGATAAGGTTAGGCAAGAAATTACTTCATCTGAGCAGAACTGGACTTGCAGTAGAGTATTATTCGTGTTGCCGACCCCTTGCCCTCTCCCATTTCTCTGCTAGGACTGAGCTACCACCTTACCTCCCCCTGCCTTCCTTAGCCAGCTGGGGGAACCTCCCCTCCTCGCCCAGTGCCCTTCTTAATGTTGGCCAAGATTTTTTGGAAGGGTATAGCTGGATGTTCGGACTTTATCGTGACTCAATGAGGATGTGAAACTCTAAGGACCATCAGATCAAGCACAGTGCAAGAGCAGAACTGCATAGTTCACTATATGGCTTTGCGCGGGTGGGTGAGGGATGACCACTGAGCCCCGCTGGGTGTCTGTCCCATGGGCAGTACCAACACCACAAGGTGCTCACATCTGTATTATCGTCTGGGAAAAGCTGGTGCCTTAACCTTGCCTTTTTTTTTTTTTTTGTACTTGTGGCTCAACACTGGTGTCCAGAAGTTAGTTTGGGTTCTCTGAGAGCTTTCAGCCCTTGAAGCACACGCTGATGCATGCAGGGGGCTGGGAGGATGCTGGCTATTAAGTCTCCTGCTGCGCATCCGTTTTTAATGGAGACTTTCTTGTTCTCAAGGGGAAGGCCGTTCGTGTACAGGTGTGCGCTTCTAGAAGCTCCTTTTTGAAAGGTGCTGAAAGCTTTTCTTTTCCATGGGATGAGGGGGCACTTCGCACCTGGCACTTCATCCAAGGTGGTGAGCTGAGGGGCCCGGGCTCGGGCAGGACGAGCACGAGACAGATCCAGGGATGGCACTTGATCTCTGGAGGGAGACAGTGGCTCTGAGCAGGAAAATCCAGAGAGGCATTTACAATTCGCAGGAGCTGGGCACAGCCCCCTCATAGTAGAAGGATAGTCCTGGTTAACGTAAGGCCAAAAAGGAGGTGAGGAGAGTTGCTGCGGGGGGCAGGAGTGGGGAGTTAAGGCTTTCATGGAGAGCGAGGTCTGACCTACAGCTCTCGTTACCTGAATCCCAAATAGCCTGAACCAAACGCACTGTCCTTGCTTCCACTGGAGACCTGGGCAGGTAACTGGCAGCTGTGGGGAGACTGTGCTACAACGGTTGAGGTCCCAACACAACACACGCCTCTACGGAGAGAGCACAAACTTCAGATGGGCTTCCTGGAGCTCGCACCCGGGAATCCGGCCGGGTCAGCCTTCCCTGGGAGTCAGCAATGGAGAGCGGGTGGCCTCACCCAATGGCCCCTTCCGACGGAGTTTTGTTAGTTTTCCTTAAGAGAAAACATCACAAAACCCCCACCCCCTCCGCCTGGTGATTACTCCCAAGGTGACTGCAGTAACCTCCTCGCGGTGCTGCTTTTTGCCCTGACTGCCAGATTTATTTCCGTAACACGTTAAGAACAACTCTTCTAAACAAAATGCTTAAAACGACAGCATTGCACACTAAAATAGGACCGTAAGGTAGCGTTACTGGAACAGCCCCAGACAAGGCTACAAGATTAAAAGAAGCAAACAGCTAAAGACTAGTTAGCTACTAGAAGCAGGTTTTCCTTATGATTTAAAAGCCACAAAATAGCCAGGAAACTTTTGTTCGAAAAACCAAGTTCCCTTTAACTTTCACAGCTGTGTGCTAACTGCAGGACCTCCAGGTTTTTAGTAAAACATTAGAGATTCAAAACGGGTCGAGAGGTTCTTCAACCACACGGGAACAGGAACGGCCTTGGAAATTATCCATGAACATTTAAAACCCCCTAAATCTCAAGTATTGCTTGCCTAATGAAATGGATGTGCTTTTTTTATAAGGTGGGGTCGTGGTGAGTCCTGGGAAGTCTGAGCGGCCGCCTGCGAGGTGCTGCCTGGCTTCTTTCACAATATGGAAAGCTTTTAAATACCTAGGACGACGTCATTAGCGTTATCACAGAGTGCACTGGCCTTCTGTCCCTGCTGCTAACGGACTACTGTAGGAGCTACGCTGGTGGTACGGGAGGCAATGCTATTTCACAGCGCACAGACGGCACGTAACTACTCCGCGTGTGCCACAGCTTCACAGGGGTCCCCTTGCCACCACACCACTTCAAGGTCACAGCGAGCCGTGTCCCCGTAGCCCTTCGGTTTAAGGTCAATAGGAGCATTCCCTGATGGAAGAGCTGCAGGATCTGGCCCAGGGCAAATAGCTGCTCATGCAGGTAACTCGGCACTTACACAGTCACTCCCAGCTGGTAAGTTGGGCTCCAATTTACAAGCTGGACATAATGCTACAGAGATATATTTTTTTTTTAAATTTTTATAGTATTTTTTTTTGTAGCGAGATGATACTGTCTGGCCAGCCACAACATGGTATTAAATCATCTGGACCGTAGATAGCCAGGCGGTAAAGAGGAACTGGCATGAAATGGGTGTGCTGGTCCCAACTCTGTGTATGGTATTGTGTATTTTTCTAGGGTTTTTTAAATTTCTTTTGGTACGAGAAATGCGAACCTGCCCTACTTGGCTTCCATAGCTGGCCTCTGCTTACAATAGAGAAATTGAAAGTGATTTGATTTCTTGTAGTCAGAAGCAGCTTGTTAAGCAAGCGATTGAGAAACTGCGTTGTAGTCTGAACTTGTTTGGGAGCCCATTCCACCGGCTCGAAGTCACAAGAGGCTCCCACCCACTTTGAAGCGACTGCAGTGGATCCGCTGCCCCTAAGCAGCAATTTTCAAGGGAGGGGCATTTATCAAGAAGAAAATACTTGGGAAGTCTTAGCCCCCTGCCCAGCTTTTAGCCCCTCTCTTGCCACGTAAGCTCCGAGGGGGCAGAACAGTGGTTCTCCCAAGGCATGGCGTGGAGACCCTTTCTTGGAAGCCAGTGATAGGGAGGGTGACTTTCTGCAGAGGGGGCTCGCGGGGGGAACAGCCGCATGCGCAGTCCGTCATGCACAGGACCATGGTGGTGGGGAAGCAGTGGGAACTGCCCATGGCAAATCGGGGGAAGGAAAATCTTCTCCTTCCCTCCCTGCCCCAACAGCATCTCTTTCAGCTCTGCCCGGCCTCTCTGGCAACATCTGTGTGCCAACAGCCTGCCCGGTCATTCCAGTTGTCTCAAAACTACATGAAAAAGCTCTATCTCTACTACATAAAAACAGTGAGTGGTGGGCTGGTAGGGGTGGGTTTGCTTTGCTCATTGGGGCAGGGTCGGGGGTGGCTTTTTTTGTGGGGTTTGGGGTTTTGTGTTTTTTTTTTTTTTTTTCCGTCACTGAAAAAATAAAACAGTCCACTGTCCAGCAGAGGCTGCTTAGACTCTATCCCTCCTTCCCCCCCCCACCAGCTCACTCGACGTGGACCTCTGTTTCAGGCCTCTGCAAGCACAGCTCCGTCGGGAGGAAGGCTCCCTGCCCGAGGGCCGTGGCATAAGTTCTACTGTGCACGTGGGTAAAACTGGGGGGCACGAACCCCCCTCCTCCAACATAGCCCCCTCTTTGGTGCTGAGGCATGGTATGGTAATCCTCCAAATTATCATACTGGGACACCACAGTCATAGTGCTTTGGCGTTTCCCAAGGGTTTGGTATGGGTAGAGGAGGGCAGAGTCCCTCTCCATGGGCTCGGGGTGCTGCATTCTGAGGCTGTGGCTCCGTTCTGGCTTGGGCGGGGGCGCCATGGGAGAGGCGGCGTGTTCCTCGTCTTTATAGCAGTCTCTGGAGTGTTTCTCCATGGATGCAGTCGGCCTGGCTCGAGACCTCTCCAAATCCGGCCTGTCCTCCGCCAACCTCACCTCCTTGTGGTTCAGCCTCAGGGTCTCCTGGTTTGCCGGGATGTACTTCCCCCCCGAGTGCTGGTAAGCGATGGGCTCGGAGGGCTCCGGGCCACCTTTGGGCCTGTAGTCGGGGTAAGGGGGCCCGTTTTTGGATTCGGAAGGCTGCCTATGGCTTGCTTCCTGCTGCAAGTGCGTCCTGTGTTCGTTCGTGCTGCAGCCCGGCTCGTGCACCTTCCTGCTGCGGATGCTGCTCTGCTTCTGGGGAAGGGAGGGCTTCTCTGACTGCCCGTTCCCGTAGGCTCCGTGGTAGTGGGCTCTCTCCAGCTCTGGCTCAGGGTGCTGCATGTAGTAACGTTCCTCCCCCTCGGGCGTAGCTGCTTTGGCCGGGTACCTCCCCTCCTTCCCTTCCGCCACGGTGAGGAGGCCAGTTTTCCCAGGATCCGATTTGCTGCGCAAGTGAATCACATCCAGTCCTCCCAGCTCCTCCTGCAGCAGCGGGGCCACGTTGTCGTACTGGGACATCACTGGCCCTTTCACTTTCTGGCGCGTGCGGCTCTCCCGGCGAATAGACTGCATGCGGTACTTCTCCATGTCCTCCAGGTCCCACGACATGTACATGTGCTTGATGTCCGGGGCAGGAGGCACGTCTCTGCTGATGAAGCTGTGCTCTTTGCCTGCCAGGTGGCCGATGAGGCCACCCCGAGGGTAAGCGGACAAGCTGGGATAGCGGTACAGGCCTTTGCTTTGCAGCCGGGAGGCGTACGAGGTGAAGTCTCGGCTGGGCAGGGGGTGGAAAGGCCTGACCCGCACCGTGCTGTAGGGGTCCAGGTCGTAAAAGCTCCCATCGGCAGCGGTGTAATAGGAGGATCCGGAAGAGCTGGAATAGGGACTGTACCGGTAATGTACCCGCCCGTTCTCAAAGTAAGGCTGCAGCTGGGTGACGTGGTAGTCGGAGTGGGGTTGATATGGCTTGTACTGATAGAGGGGCCGCGGGCAGTACACCGGCTCATCGTCCGGGGGCACCTCGGTCCGTGAGATGGGGACGGAGCGGATGGCGGAGGCAGCAGGGGTGGGGACGTGCAGCGACTGAACCCTGCGGATGGTGGGGTAGGGGGGAGCGTCCTCGGCGTAGCTGGTGTTACGCAGGCCCGTTGGGCTCACAGAGGACACGAACTCTGTCCGGCTGCGAGGCTTGGAGTGCAGAGCCGAGGTGCTCTTCCCTTGGTTCGTGTAGGTGTTGTAGCGAGCGCCTGCAGGAGTGGGGGTCTCCGACCGAGGCGGGTAGGCCTGGTGCTGGTCGGGCTTGCTGTGGTAGATGTGGGGAGGGACGCTCTCGGGCCTGTACTGATGGACGGAAGCCGGCTTGTGGTGCAGGTAGCCATCCGGCCCAGACGGCTCGGGGATGCTCTCTGGCTTGGGATGCGGCACGTAGACTGACTGCAGGGAAGCGTGCTTGGGTGGGGGGGGCGGCGGTGGTGGCAGCAGAGCTTCCTCCACAGAGGAGGCCAGCATGGAGGAAGACAGGAAGGCGTGATAATTGGAGTTGTTGATGGTGTCCGTGTTGTTCGAGTGCATGGCGGCAGCAATTTTGCTCTCCAGCGTTCTCACGGGAGGGATGGGGGGTGTAAAGCTGTAGGAGTGAGTGGGGACGGACTCGGACCGCAGGTGCAGCGGGGGAGCCCTCGTAGTCTCCCGAGGCTTGTCCAAATGGCTCTGGTGGCCTGTAGTCTCCCGAGGCTTTTCCAAATGGCTCTGGTGGCCCGTGGGCGCAGAGGAGGAGCAGCGGGTGGCAGAACTGCTTTCTGGGACAAAAGCAGGCGTGGGCTCAGGTGGCTTTTCAGGTGCAGTTGCGCCCCACACCTAGAGGGAAGAAACCAGCAGAAGTTAGAGGCAAGCATCTTCCCCTCCCAAAATCTGCAGTTAAAACGTGACAGACGCTTGTAGGGGTTAGTTCAATGTGAGTTTTTTCTGTGCCTGGTTTCTGTTTGCTGTAGAAGAGGAGATGCGTAGGGCAGCGTGGTGCCTCTGGGAGATTTCGGGACCCGGCACAAATGGCAGCCGAGGGGCTTGTGAGGGCTCTCTCTGCAAATGGCGAACTGGAGAAAGGGGAGGAGGCGGCTGCCTCTTAATAGCAACAGCCTAAAACTTTTACACAGTTGCTGTGGTGTTTCGTTAGGTGGTCTGCTTATAAATGTACTCGTCTTAATGGAAATGTACCTGGATTTAAACTCCTCACACCCTGCTGAGCAGATCAAGGAGTGTAACCCAGCAGAAATCCCTCCCTTAAATGTGGCTACTGTGCTTAAGACAGGCCGCAGGCAGCTTCCCTGTCTAACTCGCACCAGGAATCCAACCTGCTTCGTTACAGAGGATGTTGGAAGAGGGCACTGTCAGCCCCAGTGAAGGGAGGATGCAAAGATTCCTACTTGTGCCTGAGCACTTCTAAACTAGCATTCCTGTGTCACCCCAGCAGATACTTGTTGCCTTAAAACCAAGGACAGCAGGTGTATCGGGATGTTCCCTTAGGGAATTCCACGCTGCTTTCCTGTAAGGCTGCGTGTGTCACACACGTGTCATTTCCAATAAGCTGTGAATCCCCTGCCTCTTGCCGTTTGGATTTGGACCGAGTATCCCAGATAATCCCTATAATTACGGATTATCTGGGCAGGGACACCGCGCTTGCGAGCAGGTGTGAGGCTGGGGGGCAGGGGGGTGCATCCACATACCTGGTTGGAACCGCTGGATGCTTTGGCGGAGGCCGCTGGCACTTGTCCCATGGCTGACTGGTGATCTGGCCTGGGCGACGGGGCAGGCTGGCTGGCCGCCAGTGTGCGCGCTGCAGCTGGACCGGTGACGTCTGCCTGAGTGGTGGCCGGCCCTGCTGGCCCGCGGTTAGGCTCGGCTGCTGTTGTCTGGATGGTTGTTAAGTACGGCATGGAAGCCGGGGTGCTTTTCTCCCCGGCAGTTAGGACAGGAGGAGACTGAAGTTTGTCATCAGCTGTGCAGATAGGAAGGTGGTGCTTGTCCCCGGACATGCATGCACGGAGGTGGGGCTTATCTACAGAGAGGTCTGTGGAGGGTGGCTCCCAGTCAGGCAGTGCACCTGGAGTGTGGTGGGGTGTGTGCTCCCAGTCCCCAGCGTGGGAGGGGAAGTGATCTTTGTCCCCCGCTTTACCAGGATGGAAGCTGGGCTGCTCCTGCTCTGCATCTCTGCTACCAGGCATGTCCCCAGGCATGCCAGTGTGGAGAGGTGGGGGGTCCCGGTTTCCAGGTGCACCTGGTGGGTGGTTCTGCTCCCCGGGTGTGCTGCTACCTTGGAAATCCTGCTCTACTGGTGCACCAGTCTGGAAGTGAAGGCGGTTCTCGGGCAGACTGGTATACAGGTGGAGCTTGTCTGGAGCACCAGCAGAGAGATGGAGCTTTTCTAGAGCTGTGCCAGCTTCAGTCTCTCCGTAATTTGTGCTTTCAGAATGAACATCTCCTGGCCTTTTCTGAGACTGAGCGGATGCTTGCTGTGCGGACTCGGCTAACGCTAGGGCTAGCATGCGCGCTGCATTTTTCGGAGGAGGAGGAGGGATAAGAGACACAGAACTGACGGGAACAGGATCCTGGGGGGAGTCGAGGGCAACTGCTCCTAATGGGGGGAAAATTGAGAGAGAGAGTGACTTTATGTTACCCAATAAGGAGAGTGACCTAACCTTAATGACCTTTATAAAAAAATAGATGCTCTCCACACTTTCACAGTGGCAATTCCTTCTGATGTGAAACACTCTATCTTCTGTCTCACATGCAAACGCTGCTCAATAGCACAGCAGTTCATCACAAAAAGGAAAAAAAAACCAAAAAACCACAAGAGATTGTCTAAAGGCTTCCTCTTGCATTTCTAGAGAGGTAGGAAGTAGGTAGCAGAGAATGAGATACCCTTACACAATTTTGATCATAAGGTTTTAGGCAAAAAGGTCCCTTCTTTGAGTGTTGGCAGATTTTTAATTTAAAAAAGAAAAGTCTTAGATGGTCTATTGGCTGACATGATTTAGAAGGACATGCTATAGATTTTCACGCATGACAGGATGAGGGGGGGGAAAAGCGGTATACAAAGTATTATGGAAAGTTATCTGAGATTTGTGTGATGTAGGGAGAAGGCAGAGATTAAGACCTTACTGATCTGCACAGCCCTGCAAGACACTTGTGATCAGAACTGACGGGCAATCCCCTCTCCTAAAAGGCACGCAGAGGAGGATGGTTGTGAGAGCAGGTCCCCTTTGGAACTTAAAGAAATAATGGAGGAAAATGCACTGTACCTGGCTGTGTGTGTCCAGTGGGTACAGTCTTATTCTGACTGCTTGACATTGGTCTCTCCCCTTCTTCTGGCAACTCGGGCTTGCCAGCAGCCACTAGCTGGGCATGCTGTAGCTCTTGGTGGGCTCCTTCCCCTGCTCCTGTGTCAGTGTTTTTCAGGGGCAAGGACGTCTGGGTTGGGGACCTGTTTGTGTTATCAGTGATGCCAATCCCTTTGCTCCAGCTGGAAGCAGAGGAGTTTCTGGATGCGGTGGGCACTCCTCCCATCGCTTCGGGCATGCGGCTGGGCAGCGCGAAGGAGATGGGTTCTGACGTAGTCAGCGGCGGAGATTTGATGGGCTTTCGCCCCAGCTTGGGGGAGAAGGCGTGGGGTTTGCAGGCCGCCTCTTCGGTGGGGCTCAGGTCCAGAGTGAAGAAGGGACTCATCTTCTCTTGGAAAGGGGAGACTGGCTCAGAGCTTGTAGCACTGCCTGGTGTCTGGGACTGGCTGCCTGATTCTAAATCCTTCTTTAGTAGGCTCGGCTTCTCCTGGTTTATGCCAACGGACTCCAGCAGGGAGGTGCTGCTCTCCAGGCACTCGGACTCTGCTTGGGGCGGGCTGCACTGAAAAGACATTGGGTCAAAGTCCAGGCTGGCGACTCCGATATCGGGTGGGCTCAGGTCGACGTCTTCGGCAGATCGAGGAGAAATGAGGGCAGGAACGTGGATGAGCCCCTCGTCCCCATCGCTGTCGTCGTGGGGAAGGTTGTCGTAAGAATTGCAGCGATTCATGTTTCCTAAGAGCTCTCCGTTGAAGGAAGCAGACAGTGCATCGCTACTGGACCTGGGTCTTCTGGGTCGAAACAGTTTAGATTCACCTAGGAACGAGTAGATACATACGGATTAGTGTCAAAATGTTATTGTCCAGGAGGTGATGGTTTGGTCTTGTTTTTAAAGTAGTCCTAAGGCGGTGTGCGAGGCGCTCACCTGGTGAACTCTAAACACAGAAGTAACGTAGCTAGCAGGAACTGGTCGTTACATTTGCTAAAAATTCTTTTACAGCAGTTGTCAGGTCTGATCTAGTCTGAAACTAAGCTGCATGCAAAAGCAAAACTAGTTAAAAGTGTGCTGTGGACCTAAGGCTTTCTCAGAAAGCATTTTCCTTCCCGATGCTGACTTTTCCACCTTAGAATAGGAAGGGGGGATGGCAAGGAATGAAGGTAAGGGGTGCTGGCTATAGACAAGCGAGAGGTTTGCTTTTTTACCCTAGAAGGGAAACAAAGACCTGAAGAGCACTTCTCTGTGACACCCATCTGTGTTGGGCAGCGGTAAGCTGCTTCATTAATTAGCAAGCCCAGCTTTTACTGGAGGGGTGGGAAATGAGCTCTGTTGAATGTCCGCAGTCAGTAACGTCAAACGGCCTTTTGTAATCCCCGTGCATTAGAAAAGCAGGTACGCTCTTGGCTTACCATCAACAGCATGCAGAGAGGTAAGCGATTCTTCGCTTTTAGCTGAGCGAAGAGTCCCGCTGTCTCCTCGTCCACCTAAGGAAATGCAACCCAGACGGTGAGAAGCTGAATTATGAAAGTGGTTTATATTCGGCTATGTAACAGAAGCAGGAAAAAACAAACGTGTTCCTAGCACCAGTGCCGCTGTCCTCAGAGTAACAGTTGTGCTATTTTATTTTGGAGTAGGGTTTTTTGTTGGTTTTCTTTTGCTTTTACTCCAAAGCCCTTAAGGAAAACCTTTATCCTGTTCCACCGTTAATACGCTTTGCTGTCTGAGACAGATGGAGCCTGTTTTGCAGGGGAGAGCGGCCCGCGGAGGTGCCTTTCAATCACTGACTCTATACTCCTGGGCAAGAGGGAATTACGAGAGAGCGAATCGATTTTTGATACTCATTTTACAGACTGGGGAAAAGTAACCTACCAAAATGGTAAGTGCTGCAGATGACACGTTGGGAAACAACTCCCCACATCATCCCACTACAGACTCTGTCTGGACGTACCTGTGGTAATTGCTTTGGTCCTGCCAGCAAAAAAAACCCCTTAAAAATGGGGAAGAAAGTAACATTTACGCAGCTTGTTTTATGAGCACTAAACAAGTACAACTTCAGTACTCCAAGGAGACAGTCTTAAAGGACACTCATCCGATGTGTTTATTATACTGGAGACCATGAGGGTTGTAATTTGAAAATGGCAGCAGGGAGAAGACAGGATCAAAGTCCTCACTGGGCCATGTTTAGGGATTTGTGGTGGGTTTTACCACAAAAACATATTGTTGCTATTTTTAAATTTGGGAAGAGACAGTAAACTATACATGGAAAGGGCTGAAAATTCAGGGTCTATGTACGCTGGATGCGGCTACAAAGGGTTGTTGGATGCCTCCTCTCGTTACACTGGTCTAGCTTTCGGGGCGAATGTGTTTGTGGAAAAGCGCCTTTACCCAGTTTAATTGCGTGCCTTGTAAGAGCAGCGAAGGGAGCCAGAACTGTATTCTTGTTTCATAATAAGAGCATCAGAAGGAATTATTCTGAGACTAATTATAGCGGGTTTGTCTTTCCAAAGCTACTCCGAGAAAAGCAGTAGAGGTGTGTGCTCCAGCAGGCTGGGCTCTTGAGCTAACCCAAGAACATTTAGGAAAGACAGCAGCTAACTGAAGGTGCTATGTGTGGCTTGAACGCTAGAAGGAGGTGGAAGCCCACTGTAAACACGAATTCTGCTTTGCTGAACACCCGGCGCTTTGGGAGCTGGGTTTGTGCCCTTACCTGCCAGGGCGATGGCTTTCATTTCTGAGGGCTCGCTGGGATTGCGCTGGAGTTTGCGTTTGGACACAGATGATGATTTTCCCAGGTTGAAGAAGGAACGCCAACTGCCAACCGGCGATTTCTTCATCTTGCTGGGCGGTCTTTTTCTGGAGTGAGAAAATAGAGCAAGTTGTCGGAGGGGGAAGCTGCAGTTAGTTCCTGCTACCGGCTGGTTGTTATTAGCACTATCTGGTTTATGCTGAAACAAAGCTTAGAAACTCAGTGTCTTTTAAATAGCTGAGGATGGTTTTGTTCTGGCTGGGTCAATTTCCACCAAACTCCGCAAAGCAGGTGAGGGAAGGCTCCGCAGTTGTACAGTACAGCAGCTAAGGGATGGCTTTTATTTAGCTGGCAGATGCACCAGTTCTCTCAGCAACTGTGCAGCCATAAAAGGTATTCAAAAGCATTTCTCGCCTATGCTGTAAAATCACATTCGCCTCCTCCCACCGCCTTAATTAATTTCTAGTGTCGTCATGTCTGTCCAACTGCTCCACTTTGAGAGGAGTCTGGATTTGTTACAGGCAATTAATTAGTCCTGCAATCTGGAAAACCCCAATGTTTCCCAGTGTTCGCCCTGTTTACGTTTCTGTGTGCACGACTAGTACGGGCATCTGTACGCATCGCATGCAACATGGCTTTATGCGTTTACTGGTAACCCTGCTAAAAAGGAGGGAGCGGCACAGAAGTTGCATGGCGAATCCAAGCCCACCAGGAAACTGCTGTGAGCTGAATCCTCACAGAGTCCAAAGCAGGTGGAAAAATGGCTACAAGACTTGATGTAGGGCTAGCGTAAGTCAATAGCGGCAAGTTTTTGGTGTTATCAAAAAAAAACCCCCCAGTTACGACACATGCTGGAAAGGAAACTCGTCCCTACCTTTCGGATGGAAAGTCTATGACCGTGTGGAATTTCCCCTGTAAAGCTGCAGGGCCTTCTCCCACTTCTATGTATTTGCTGTCTGCCACGATGGGGGAGTTGATCTGGGCTTGCGTCCGGGCCTGTGCCTCCTCCAGCGTCAGCAGCTTTGTGGAAGGCGAGGACACCAGCAGAGACTTGGGCCGTGATAACGAACTGTGCCCTGGGAGGGAAAACCACAGGCAACGGGGAGAATCAGAACCCGGCAGCAGAGAGATCAAAGCGCTGGGTCTGTGTGTCTAGGGAGGCGCCGTGTTTTTCTAAATCTTTGTTATCCCAGCCACTGAGAGATGTGGTCAAAGGCACCGTTTTGTCAGAGGTACGCTTATGACAAAAATAATCCTCAATTATGAGCGCAGCTTAGTGCATTTTAAAAAGGAAAAAAAAAAAAAAAAAAAAAAGAGAGGGGGAAGCAGGTAGGTTGAGACCTTCACTGACATATTTTTACGTTAAGTTTCACCTGTGTGCAAAAGTCTGTAAAGGAAGCGACGGCTTTTCTTCTTGTAAGCTTGGTTTCAGCCATTCCCGGGTTCCACCCCTTGGCGCAGCAGGAAAACGCCACGTGTGACTGAAGTCGCTACAAACTCGTGTGCAGATGGACACAGCAAACAGAATTCAGCCGTGTGTCTCACCCTTGGCCTTTCTACAGCTTGCCCTCGTTTGTGGACATGAATGTGTAAGTTTTTGTAGAAGCACCTGATGCTGTCCCCACTGCTGGGATCTGCTAGGCCAGCTTGCAGGGTGGAGGAGACTGAGGGGCACAAGCAGCCTGTTGTGAGAGCAGCTTGTTTGCCATCGCCTACAGGGCAAGTATTTCTACGGTTATGCTCAGATGGGTCATCGCAGCAGCATCCTGGTTGGTTCCATTCCTACTACAGCATCACAGCTCTTGTGTAAAGGTGCACAGTCTCGTCTGTGTTTGTCAGTTGTAAATGCTATCCCATCCCGGGTGAAGACTGGGTTCCGGCCTTACCTGGAATGGCTCCAAACAGGCTTGGGAATACCACTTCCACCTCTTACCGGTGGGTACAGGCAAGAAGCCCTGCTCAAACCAGAGGCTCCGGGAAGCCCTGAAGAAGATGCTGCCTTGCTGTAGCACAGAACTCCTGCACTTCGCTGTGAAATAGCCCGACCCTTCTCCCTGCCAGTTTTGTGTCCAAGCACACTGAATGCGAATGACTAAGTCATTAAACAATTAGCCGAATTTACATGGTCTGTTCTAAGCCTGGATAATCATTTGGCTCGGCCTCTTAGCGTGCTTATCTTCCCCTGGCAGAGCTCAGCCTGCTCTGGGCTGTTACTGTTCAGCCAGGCTAACCTCTGGCTCCTACTGACTTCAAACTGCCTTCCAGTAGGAACAAAAGCTGGACGTGGAGCAGCGCCGCTCTGCCAAGCAGAGGTAGGGCTTCTTTAGAAGCGGGGAGCAGCAAAAATATACTGGAAAACCAGCTCTCTGTGTGCCAGGGGTGGTGGTAACCACACCGACTGCCCACGTTTCATAGGAAGGGCAGGTTATCAAAGCAGACGGTACACGCTTAATGCTGCTTAGGAGTAATAATAGCTTGTGGCATCCACGCTTGTTGATCTGATACACAGAGGAAACTTTCGTCCTGGTACAACTCCGCTCGGTTTCAGTGGAACAGGCAGACGTATGGCCTTGCTGGTTATTCAAGGGACTGTGTAAGTTCCAAAGCTGAACGATGTTTCAGGCGCTCAAGGGTCGGGCACAAACACGTCGCCGTTCATTCCTCATCCTAAAGCCACAAGCCAGCAACACCAGCAGAGAAGGGCCCGCACAGACTGAGCTCTGGCTGGATGGCCCTGCTAGTTAACCCCTAGGGACTGTGCAGAAGAAATAACCAGGGTAGCAGATGTCAAAATATTCCCTGTTAAAAGGAAGACTTAAGTTTCTTAGTGTCAACATTACTGTGTGGAGAGAGCTGTCTTTAAATCAGTTCATTTCTATTTATGTTGTAAGGTGCTAATGATGAGGGTGGACAGATCGTGCAGTCTTGTACTGCAAGATGGCTCGAATGGATATGTGTGCAGCAGCAGCATCAATGCTGATGGCTTTAAAAAAAAAAAGGGGAGGGAGTAGGGGGGACAAGGATTTAAGAGATTCCTTACAATTTCTCAGCCCTAGGACACACAAGTAGCAGCCAAACATTAAGATGTGCACTTCTGTAGAGCATCCTTGGCTTCTAAGAAAGGTACTGATAGCAGTTTCTAAAACCAGGCTACATTTGCCAGGTTCTAACATCATAACCCTGGAAATCTGTCCTCTAAATTACAGTAAAAACATATTTTAAATGTCCGAGGGGAGGCTCAGATACCTATTAAGTGTCTGGTACCTTTTTTGATCAAGGTAAAGCCAGCGGAGGAAGACACGCACCTGCTCCATCGCGTATGACCGAGCTGAGTTTGGAACTGAAGAGGACGTCCACGTGGTTCAAGATGAATTCCACGACGACTGACTGGATCCGCACCTCCATGAAGGCCGCTGTTCCACTGAAGCAGGCAGACTCGATCTGCTTCGATCTGAAAAAAAGGCAGATTAAATGAAACGCGAAGAGCCAGAAGAAGATGGGAAAAGAGGCGCTCCCGTTGGGTACGGCTTCGGCACATCTGCTCAGGTAGACGAGGCTTTAGGGGCAGTTAAGAGATTAAATCTCATCAAAGCGTTACACAAATGATCACACTGACTAGTGATTTATTTACATCCAGGTTTTGGGTTCAGGTTCGAGTCCTTCTGAAACGGCAAGAGGAGCGCTGGGTCGAGAAGGAAAAGGAGCGTGTGGGAGGTTCGGATCAAGGTAAATGAACGGCGCACATGAAGTGGGGAGCTTTTTGTGAACTTATTTCCCAATGCTGAGAACGGCAGCAGTTTCATGCGGTGGCACTGTACAAAACTCACCGTGGCCTTCTCCCTGATTTTCCCTGGAGCGGGGAATGTCTCCAACTGATCCTGCTCGGCAAGCACCCCAATAGTCACAAACGCAAACTCACACAAGAGATCGTTTGACTGCTTGTGGGGGAATTGCCAGAAAAGAGCTTACCCTCATTAGGTGCACATAGGGGAATCTCAGATTTCTCACGTTGGTAACAAAAGCAGTCCAGAAATCAATACAACAGAGCCCAGGGTCTTTTTTTTTTTCTTTTAAAGCAAAAATTTAAAATCACATCATTGATTTTAAACTACCCTATTACGCGCATTCAAAACAAATTTTAAGGGACAGATTGATCCCAGATCATTTCCACGAGTTTGAATTTTTGCAGCCAAAAGCTCTCAAATTAGGACTCTTGCAATGGGAAATTAGTGCTGCCACTGCACAAATTCTCCTGGATGGTCAAGGATGTACGAGTCTCATCTAACCAGGAGAGGGGGAAATTATCATCTCGAAAAGAGGGGCGGGGGAGTCAATCCACTGCAGTCAGTGGAACGCCGCTGCGGTGAGACGCAACGATAGCGGGGTGTTCCCACCGCTAACGGGGGGGGCTGTTTCACACCACTAGTGCAGAACCTGCCAGTTGGACTCAAGCCCCTGCTTACAATGACTTCCCCTTAGGAATTTTACAGGAGGAGCAGAGCATGTTGGCCTGAAGATCTTTCTCAACTGCTGAACCTTTTATCATCTTCTGGAGAACAGGTATCTGTCTGTTTTTTATCAAAAAAAAAAAAAAAAAATAAAAAAAAAAAATCTTGTCTTGTATTGAAATGGAGGGGGGGGGGGGAAAGAGTACCTTAGGAGGTTTGGAGCCCAAACGATGGCCAAGTTCTTCGTGTGCATATTTGTGATGGAGCAGTAATCAGCCAGACGAGCTAAGTGCCTCATTAGGAACTCCAGTGTCCTGGAAAACACGAGACAGGCAAATGTTCAGCACCAACGAGCAAAGCCCTGCTGCGATTTACAAAACAAACCCCAGTTCGTTTATTTTCTTTGGGTTTGACAGCTTAGAGAAAAAAGTGTTCAACTGTGTACCCCAAGGCTGATGGCAAAGTTGTTTTTAGCAAATAATTACACGGGGGTGGGGTGAGGGGCGCCTCTCCTGCTTTGCTCAGGCTGGACGAGGAGATGTCCAAAGCCGCTGCTCTCAGCACGGGGCTGGATCCAGCTCGCACCGAGGAGGACGGGAACAGCGCGGTGCCACCAGCACAGCCGGATCCAGAAGGCAGAGCGTCCTGGAAGTTCACCCCTGGGCTGCTTTACTGTAACACTGCGTAGCACCAACCCCCCCTTGGCACTGCAGTGCTCCCGAAACAGGGGGGAGGGTGTTGAATGTTAATCTGGGCAAGGGCGGCGGGTATTTACTTACAGACCCCAGGATACTAAAAACCAGCGCATTCTATCGGCGTTCTACTTACGAAGTGACTGGGTATGGATTTCTTACACGTGTGCAAGGCAGATACAAGGTTAAACCTCGCAGGCTTGTATTCACAGAGAAAATAAAGTATTTTTTTTATATTAAACACTCCTGCACCCACCCCTGAGTAGGAGGGAGCGCAAGGTGGTAATGAAGAAGCTGACGTCTCCTCCTCCGTGCTGTTGCTTGGCAGCAGCCCGGGCTCCTCTCTGTCTCCCTGCGTACCCTTTTTGGGGGTGTGGGGGGGTTGCTCTGGGGCTCACAATGCCACAAAAGGACAAGGCTGACGTGAAGACGGAAGATTCCATCTCCAGCACCCTGCCGGTTACCTGCACGGAACTTCTCATCACAGAAAAATAAAGTGGTTTTTCCCCTTTCCAAGCAAACCTCGGGAAAGGAGCAGCGGCCTCTCCAGCGCTGTCATTTTGCACCCATGTAAAAAACACGCCCCCCCCTCCGCCCCGACACTCCGACACACACCCCACCTCACACAAACCCCACAAACTACAAGTGGTTTTAGGGAAAAGGTGGAATGCACCAGAGAAAAACTGACCAAGGAGAGTTTATTTTTGAAAAGGTCCTCTGTGAGGCCCTGACCCCTTAATTAACATAAAATATTACAATTAGTTAATGCAAAGTACCAGCTATCACACTAATGAGTTAAGGCTAATGACCATATAACAAGTTATTGATATTCAAATAACATATATTATGATTAGTTATTTATACCACTCAGGTGCACCACTGCAATTGTCTAGCTAATCACCAGGCGTTATGCTAATTAAAATTTAAATATTTATTAGCACAACTTATTATAAGCAGTTATCAATATCCAAATAACTATCTCCATGTGTTACGACTCACCAGCTATGCCACTGAGGGTACAGAATTGTAAACGGGTCTGCAAATTAATGTACAATTACAATAATACATTAATATGCCAACTAATTATTATCACAAAGTGTTACAATTAGATCTCACTGGCCAAACAGCCCTCTGCAAACTGTAAATCACTCCGGATCCAGCACCACAACTGCTCCAGCTAATTACAACAGTTAGTTATTGATATGTAAATAACTTTCACCATACTTTGTACTGAGCTATTTATACCAATTACAACACATAATTGGTGAAGACTAGTTACCATGCATCATTACAATCATTAGTTATTAATACTACTTAAAGAATCATTAACACACGGTATTATATTTCGTTATTAATATCATTCACCGTACTTTTTCGTGATGCTGTTTTACCACAACCTGCCGTAATTTTTAATATTAAAGACCCCTGAGATGTTATTGTACTTAGTTACTCGTTACCATATATCACAAATCAGTTATTAATACTAATTAGTTTGGCTATATTATTCTAATAAGTTGGTGATTTTTAAACCCTATGTTATAATAAGTTGTTCTACTAGAGCACTGTTATAATTTGCTAGTTACGTATCGCCGGGAGGGGTGGGAACTGGAGACAAAATACACGCGACCAAACTAAATTGAAGGCCTGAAATGATTCCTTTGGCTACATTTCACTTCTTAATATTGCGATTCCTAGAGCTGGTATTGTGATGCCCACAATAAAACTATTTCCTTGGTGACATCAGCCACTTCTGCCATCGCAACCTTGTATTTGCCTCCTATACGCAGTTTCCAAGGAAGTCAAATAAGACTATGCAGAGCATATAGTGTCTGTCTGGTGATGAGCTAATTAAAATATAAATCAACTTTATATAGCCATAAACCATTCTACTATACAAAGGCACACGTGGCTGTCTTGAGAGGGAAAACGAATCACCTCATTTCCCTCCTGAAACGCTAGCAAGAATAAAATAGCGGCGCAAGGGCTGCACTCACCTGTAGTGGGGCGGGGGCAGCTGCTGGATGACATCGTGGATTTTCACCAGCCGTTCTTCATCTGTAGCAGCAGACACCGCGTCCTGGAACAAGGCAGGAAGGGATTCAGCTGCAAATGAGACTAAATACCTGCCGCAGCATCCTGAACCGCGTGGCCAATGTACTGTTCTTCCTCGGTGACGAGGATTTTGTTGCTCTTTACCTTCGGAGAGGCATCTGTCTCTTGGGGACAGAGCAGCACACAGACAATGTGACAAAGGCCAAGTAAATCCAGATCTGGGCCCCTTTATAGCTTAATTGTACAGAGCAATTCCTTGCGGAGGGCGTTCAGCTCCAAGTAGCACTTGCGTCTAATCCCACTCCTGTTCAAGAAATCACTGGGGAATGGCAAACGATAGGGGAATTCTTGCAAAGCATTGTTAGTGTCCCAAAAGCCCTCTACTGGGGCCCCAAAGTGGAATCGATATGGTGCGGCATGGGGGTCACAGGCACGCAGGAGTGAACCCAAAGGGGAAGGAGCAAAGGGACCTCAAACCTGGGGCGTCACTGCCCTTTTGAAATGGTGGGATGCTACAGAGTCACAGGCTGGCAGGGGTTGGACGGGACCTCTGGAGATCATCTCATCCAACGCCCCCTGCCAAAGCAGGCTCACCCAGAGCAGGTTGGACATAAACATGTCCAGGGGGATTTGGAATCTCTCCAGAGAAGGAGATCCCACCACCTCTCTGGGCAGCCTACCAGCAGCGGGACCCTGGTGTGCGGGTAGCTCCTGTATCGGGCTGGTAATTTGAGATACGCACTTCTCAGCTCTCTAAAAACCCCAACTTAAGCAGAAGTAAGACCAAGAAAGGTGTGTGGAAGACAAGTTCAGCTGGCTGCTGGCTCCCTTTCAGCATGTCTCCGTTCAACCTGCGTAGATGAAGCCATGGTCATGCCAAAGTGGGAAGTGAAAGGGCATTGGCTCGTACTTACGGAGAACTTCTCGTAGAGTTGATAGGTGAGCAGAGGGTTCGGGAGCTCGCGGAAGTAGAGTTTGCAGAGGGAGCCCACGCAGTGAATGTCTTGGATGTAAATATCCTTTGTCAAGTCAGGAATCTGCTCGGAGTCAAACTCGTGGCTGGAAATGAGAACAGAAAAAAATGGGCAAAACGGTTTGAAGAGGAGGAATGAAAATAAAAGCCAGCACAAATTACAGTCAAGAAAGCAAGGGTTTCCTGATTTACAGGAAAAAAGAACTACTTAGTCACCAAAGCCACATGAGCCATAGTTGTGGTGCTGCTAGACTGGAATTTTCCCAAAAGTAGACTTTTTTTTTTTTTAAATAATGCATTCTCAGTTAGTTTTTACGGCTGATTGGCTAGTCTGCAATGCCTTTTGCTGCAAGAGGGCCTGTCACAAAGCCTCCGGAGAATGTCTTCCAAGAGCATGGAGACAATCAGAAGATTTACCTCCCAAGGGCTGTGATCAGGAGCTGCCTGGAGGAGGCGGAGGAGTGTGCGCGGCTCTGAATGAAAGCTCCTGTCCCTCTGCGTTTCAAAAGCCTGCAAATCGAAGCGCTAAAGCAGTGCCATGGAAACTAGTGTGTGCAGAAATTCCTTGGGGACAAGCTGGTGAGCTGAGCACGCCTGGGCTACAGGGTGAAGAGAGCCAGGAACCACATGAAGAAAAGCCCTGAGCATTCCCTTGGTTTCCAGAGAGCGAGAAAAACCAAAATGACAAACATTTATGAAATAAAAGCTGAGCTTAGAAGGCCAAGGGCTGGCTCGCTGCTAGACTATGTGCATGGAAAGTGCTGGTTCAAATTAGGCAGGAGAGATTTGCAGGGACCAGCACGGCGAGTCGGGCCACCGGGAGCTGCGAGAACACGGCTGCTCTCGCTGCAGCTCCGCTTCCCTACAAGAGTCTTGAAGCTGTAAACCAAAACCGGCTGATCGTGGACGCGGGGAGCCGTCCTGTCTGCACTGCAGCCACAACAACGTCGGGGGCTTGGTGGCAACATCCCTGGCTTCTCCCCTGTCCGAGCCAGGCAGTTTGTAACACTGAAGGTAAAACGTGCCTCCAGCAGCGCTCAAACACTGAGCTCGCCTCTCTTGTACCCGTGTCCGAGACGCCCCGTGTACTGGCACACCCCTTACAGGATCAGGGAGCAGAGCTCCCCTGGAACACGACCCCAGACTGGGGGGCAGAAGAGGTTTCTACTCCTTCAGACAAGAGGTGAACAGTCCACCCCAGCTCCTCATCCCAAAGACGGCACAGAAGAAGAAATGAAGGTCTCTGTTCTGCCCGGCTGATGGACCGCCTGTCGCCACGCTCCTCACTTCAGCGTGTTCGGTCCCACAGGCACGTTCTGACTCATCACTTACTCAGGGCTGGGAGAGAAACTTCTGTCCCGCACTTGGCTCCGCAGGAGAAGGGAGAGCTCAGGAGGGAGATCAGGGAAAGACACCGACCCAGCCCACGCAAATCCACTGAAATCCCCTGGCCACGTCCCGCCCCACTCCAGCACTCCTGGTACTCCAGTGTATATTCCTAGGAATAAATCTCACGCCGTGTCAGAGACCTACCCCTGCAGAAGCAGAACACAGTGCAGAAAGGGAAGCCCTGCTACGTTCAGCCTTTCTTCTCTCTGCGCTGCCTGTTTCAAGAGCTACGTGTTATTTCTTTTGACTCCAAAGGAAGATTTTTGTTAGCAGAAAAATAAATATAGCTTCAATTCTTCTAAAAGCCAGAGCCAGAATCCAGGGACAGACACACCAACTCAACACTCGCCCTGTTTCGCTACCAGCCAAGTAAAGGCGGTTACTGCAGCGCTAAAGAGGCACCCTCTGTCCCGGAGTCAATCTCCCACGTGGAATAAAACCTCTAACTTTCTCTCCAACCAAAAAGCCCTTTAAATCCGGGGGATCCAATTCTTGTATGTGAAACTTAAGAACACTCACTCGTTTATAAGGATGCTGCGGCTCTAGCTTTGAAATAAGCGTAATGATCTGTTTATATAGCTGGAGACTCCAGCAATGCAACGTGTCCTACGTTAACCAAACACTTATGAAAATCTGCAGTCATTTAGATGAACAACAGGGACAGTGTCTACAAGTTATGCCATGCACTCCCTTCCTTTTGTCTTTGGAACATCTCCGAAAACTGAAAAATAGCCTGTCACTTTGTTCTCTGTGCTGTACCAGGGAATTATGCCATTAAAGTTTTAGGAAACCATTTTTAAAGCACCTTTGGAAAACAATGAAGGAGAAAATGGTCTTGGCAACACAAAGGGAAAAAATGGACTAGGGCAGAGATTAGGAAGACGGTCCAGCACAAGTCGAAATGGGGAATTAAAGGGATGCAACTGAAGGAAGGGCAAACGTTTTATTCCACCGAGACTGCTGTGGGCAACAGCTCCAACCAGAGCCTCTGGGGCCTGCAGATCAAAGCCTCGGAGCAGGTTTTTAAAATGGAACTTGCCGTGATGAGAAACGGGATTAAGCTGAACCAGAACAAGCCCATCCATACAAGGGTTTGTCCAGTAACTGGACCGGCTCGAACGTGTCCATTGAACTCGGGAATTGCTGCTACAAAAAGGATATCCTTTATGGAAAACACCCCTCTGCTGCCTCTGTGAGCCCTGGGCCCAGGATCAACACTGGAATTAGTCACATCCCACTAGGTTCCCTCAGTCCCTTCACAGCAGAAAAATGCATAGCGAATGGCAGGGAGGAGAAACCGGCTCACAAAAGGATCAAGACCATTAACGGTGATGGGAACGGCTCCCGACTGGGGAGGGCACACACCTCGCCCGTCCCTGCACGGCGGCGCAGCATGGCAATCCCACCCACCGAGAATTATGCAAGTAGTATTTGCATCCTACCAATTAATTGCTAATAGGCCAGGAGTCCAAAGCAGCAAGGAGAAATGTCAGCTGCTCAGAAGGGCTCCAGGAGCAAGAGGAAACAGGAATGAAATGTGACAGCTCAGTGACACCACGATCCCAGAGCCTTCCGATACCCTATCCTGAAGGAAAACCTCCTGCAAAATGAAGCCTACCGAACAACCCAGTGTTGCTCCAGCACAGTGACAAACCCGGCGTGCCGCCCACAGGGCACAGGCTGCCTTGGGACCCCGCGTGTCCCTCAGCCGTCCCGAGCAAACGGGTTTGCCGAACGCAGCGCCCTTACCGTAGCTTCTGGATGTTGGAGGCAATCCCAGACAGACGATATATTCCATCCACAATGCCATGTTTCTCGATGAATTCAGTGCAGCTCTTGAGGACCTGGGGGACTAAAGAACAAGTGGGGTCGGTTAGTTGAGGGCGTCATTGAAGTCCTACTTCAGGCTGTGGTCTTGTCAGATGCCATAAGCTACACCCAGCTGGGTTACTGCTCTAGTTCTTCCTTCGAGGTGAAAGCCTGTAAGAAATTTAACTTTAGGAGCTATTGAGGAAACTGGTCAGAAATGTTCTTTGCTTTAAAGAAATGCCAGGATATGAATCAGGTCGAAAAATGTCGATTCTGGTCAAGCAGAGAGAGTTCGGGTCCCATCACAACTCCCACAGGAACTGTAGTGGTAAATTCCATTCCAGAAGAGAAGTAAAATTGAGTGAATACGTTCTCTTTGGCCAAAGACTTCCTTTGTTTTCAAATCTATACAGGATTAACCTATACTGCTTGGTTGAAGCAAATATAAACATTAAGGAGATGCCACTTTCTGCAGCAGGGCCAGGAGAGTTTTTACAACTGATAATTTCATCCCCGATGTCTACCGGAGCGTGACTGGATTTAGCTAGCTACACTGCATCCCACACTCACCGAAACTGCAGACAGACCGGGGCATGACAGAATGGAAAAAATAAGCCCAGAGGATATAATTAGGTGTCAAGTTAATATTCAAGTCGCTTCACCAACCGATTCCTTCCAGTTGACTTCTCAGCCTCACGCAGCATCCACTGCCGGAGCTGTCTGTCCATCCTCCCAAGCTTAAGGAGGAGCAAATTACTTTATTTATTAAAGGCAGCTACAACTGCCCTGAACACAGAAAGAAAACTGGGATTGAGCTCTTCTGAGCATCAGCAAATCTCGATGGAAAAAGCTCAGATCCTTGTGGATTCCTCTGCAAACCGCCTACGATGATCTAGATTTATTGTTACATTAGATGCCGGGTCTGATCGATTTGCCATGTGACACAGATTCCAAACAGGTCATGTGGCAAATCCCCTTATATCAAGCAGCAAATGCCATCTGCCAGTCAGTTCTCCTAAGTGCTGCTGAACCCGGATGCTCTGTGCCTTCCCCTCCCCAGCCCTTCAGGGCTTTTCTGCCCGCTTGCAGCAAACACTGGCCCAGCCAGAGAAAAGACTCGTTTTTAATGGTTCCCTGGAAATCCGCTGGTGCATCCTGGCCTACGGGCACATCTGCTCCGCGCCCCACCACGGGAGACAGCAAAACCTGTAAATCTGTGTGGCGCATCAAAAGTAAATCAGAAAGACTCCAGGATTACGCTGCAAGGCATTTACAGCGTCTCGCCCCGTTTGCCAAAGCAAGGGGCAGACTCTGGGCAAGCCGAGCACTCGTGCATTAAGCGATGGCATAAGAAGAACCCTGGAAACAAGTGCTGCTTTTTGGGGAAGGAAAACCAGCAGAGGAGCTCACCTGCTCTCCCCTGGAGGGGCACTGGAAACGTCACCTGCCACTAAAGCAGCCAGAAGACGTGCAGAAGAGAACCTCAGCATCCACCCGGCAGCGAAAGGTACCTCCCGCGGTGAGCTCGGGGCAGCTCCGCGATTGCTGGCGTTGGGAATCAACCTGCCACACATTCAGGCCTCTGAGCCTGGACAAGCGACAGCTTCTGGCCGCTGAGCGAAGGCACGTTTGGAGAGCACGTTGGCAAGATGCGCATCAGGCACCCCCAACACCGTAGGCTCCATGGCTGAGAACAGAGCAGGCCGAACAGATGGCCCTACATTCTAATAAGGGTTCAGAAAACCATTTGTGCAGGACAACACTTACCCCTTAATGCAAAAAGATTCAACGTGTCTTGATGAAGAAAGGATTTAAGGCCTTAAGTGGACAGGGAGGAGTTATATCACACTCAAGAAGTTGCCAAAAATAGCACTAAAATGTTCTGCTTTGCACGTGCGCTGCAGTGCTAGGAAACGAGTGTGACCCAGGTATAAATGGGTGCAGAAAAACAGAGAGAGGAGCCCAGCACCATCCACTGCAGCGAAGGCAAAGGAAAGGCTTCAGGTGCTGACACAGCGGCGTCTTTTCTTCCCGGAGAAAAGAGAGCGCCCCAGCCTGCGAGACACGCCAGACTCGCAGGACCAGCGAGATGCCCCCATCTCATGGCCACCACCACCCATGACAAACTCACGCTGCTTACACGCTTACCCTCAAGGTCACATCTCACCAGGGAGCCAGGGGAGGACGCTGGGCTCAGCACTGCACCGGCGGCGTTGCCTTCTGCCAGCTGCCCCCCGACGAGAGGCCCAAAGGACCGGCTAAAGGAGTTTACCCGAGTTTTGAAGCGGCGTGGCAAGATCTGCTAATGCTTAGCTGCAAAGTCCCCAAGTCTTCAATGGTCCATACTGGTCCATACACCTCAACAGGGGTCCCCTTGGAATGAGCAGCACCCATTGAAATAAATAAGCAAGCAAGTAAATAAATAGCAAATAAAATAAATATAAAATGAATCAATATAAAAATAAATGCTAAAATAAATAAATAAGGAACTAACTCACTAGCACGTTCCCTGCCTCGCTCCTGCCAGGGAGGCTGATGCCGTCGGAGAAAGGCGATGCCCACGCAGCGGAGGAGCCCCCGCTGCCCGCTCTCCTGTTCCCCCCCACCACGAACCCAGCGAGGACACCCTAATTACTGCCTAATTGAGAGGCGATGCCCCCTGCGTGTCTCCAGGGCCGTGTCCTGCTGGGGTTTATCCGGCCGGGTGAACAACCGGCAGGGTACGAACGGTGTTTATGGACCCCTTCAGCCACGCAGCAACCTGTTGTGACAATGTGACCCGGGCAGGGGAGAACAGGGGGAAGGTGAGGGATGTGGCACCGACAACACACTTCCCAAAGTACTTCTTTGTCATGGAAGATCTTGGTCGCAGTTAGAATAATTAATATACACTGAAAAAATTCCAGCAGGCTTGTTCTATGCATTTCCTAATCTGGTTACCAGGACGATCTGTTCTTTAAGCTAAATATATCATGCCAGCACCACCGATATTTTGGGGGAATTCTGCATGGTTGGAGAAGTGACTGACATTCAAGTAGGGCTATAATTATACGTGAAGGCCCTGTGCTGGAACGGTGACTGGATTTTTCAACAAAGATGACACCTGACAATGACATGCGTGTTTAACCTCCCTCTCCCCTTTGAATCCCAAGCCCTTCAGCTAAATACACGTTTACATATAGGCATATCCCCACGTATGGAGGGAACCGTGTCTATTCCCAGCAGAATGAAACGGCCGGATGGCAGCACCAACCAAGACTTAATTTTGCGAAGGTGAAGTGTGCCGAGACCACCACCCACGGTGGCTTCTGGCATCACGTTGTGACTTCTCCTGGTACCAATCTCTAAGGCATAAAGCCCTCCCCTGCTGCAGCTGAACTTCTCAGTGTCCAGGCCCTGATTTTGCCTTCGAGATCCCAACCCCATCACCAGATCTGAACGGGAAAGGTACCTCAGGTGCATCACAGCGGGAAACTGATGGGGATCTCTTCTCATAGGATGGAGCAGCACCTACATTAACATTCTATTAATTACTGTGGTTTCCTGCAATTATAACAACCAGACTTGGTTTGCGTTAACAGCCATAAAGGTCCCCCCGGCTCGGCACGCCATTTCTGACGGCCACCACGAGCCGTCGCTTGGGGAAAGGCGCAGGAGGGAGCAAGCACGGGGTAACACGCAGCGGATTCCTCCATCCCCAACAGTCCTCTGTGTTTATTAAACCCAGCACCCAGCCCTTTCCAGTTCCATGTTCCCAGGCAAGTAACAGGAGGGGAGTAATACTCACTCTTGGTTTTATTCCTTTTCCGAGCAATAATGGTCTTCAGCCGCTGACTCCAGCTAATCTCACTGACTGGGCTGCAAAGCCTCACTGGCAGGTGCTACATTCGAACACCAACCTTTCCGTGAGGATCTTGGCGCCGCACACAACTCCCGTTCCAAAACCCATCCCCTCCCCCTCGTTCCCTCGCTCCCTTCGCTCTCAGGTAACGGGGAGTTCCAGGAAACAAAGCGCAAAAGGCTGGACATGTGGACACGTCTACAAATGCCCCAGCACATTTCATCACCACAGCAGCTAAGGAATTTTTTCAACTCATTCCTGAGCATCTCTCAGCTGCTTTGAAAGGTTTATTGCATCCCCTAGGGCTCGTTAACCAGTTAATTGTTTGCCATTAAGAGGAAGCAGAAGTTTTACGGTTTTCATTCCGAAGAACATTTTGATTCATCCTGAAATCAGGCACATTTCCTTTCCTATCATCTTGGGTTCATTTTATTTTCCCTTTTTAATCTTTCGTAACGTTCCCTCCCTGGGCTTGGGGAGGCTCGCTTTATTTTTTTTTTTCCTATTTTCTTAGTACGTTACTGGAATCAGAGGTATTTGTTCAGCCTGGGGAAGGAGGCCTCCCATCAAGCTCCCCTCTGGCGGCGTCATTTCCACAATATTACAGCAATAAGGGGAAGGCAAAGGCCAGGCCTTGGGGCTGCTTAATGGCCGTAGCGCGCTGAAACGCAGCTGAATTCCACACATAGCCAACAAATGCGGGAAACTGAACCTGCGGCTCAGCAGGACCAAGGAAAAGGGAATAAACTGTCCCAAGCTCCACTCTGAACCGCCTGACCAAAGGGAATAACCGCGGCTGTCAAGGACATGGAATAGGAATAGGAACAGGAATAGGAAGCATATGAAAAAACCAGACGTGAGTGAAGGAACACACCAGAAGGTTGAGGGCTGGGTTTTAAGCCACACGAATATAAACGGAGAGACTCAGCCCTAAGCTGTGGTGGAGGCAGCTCCCTGGAAACTGCCCCTGTGGACAGTGAGGAAGGATGGGGACCTGCAGAGGACGCCCCGGTGCGTTCCATCACAGATGTGCCCCTTTCCTGAGCTTTTGTGACCAGCTGAGACTCCGGCAACTTCCAGACATCTGAAATTAACCAAATAAATCCTGTCCCCCTTGCCATATTAACACGTGGTTATGCAAGAACCCAACAATGAATATCTTCACCCAAAGAAATACAGTTGCTTTTACCCCAATCATCTGTCCTATTTTTAACTCAATTTTGCAAAGAACCGTCCAAGTATTTTCTAAAAGTCCAGTAAAAAACGTGCAATAATTCAGACTGTAACTTTTTCTAGGAACCTCATTTCAAACTCCTCATTTCTGAAACCCTTCCCTCCACCTCCCAGTGAAAGTCACGCAGGAGGTGTAACCCAGCAGAGGTTTCACACCTCTTTTTCACTGGGCTGTACCTGCCACCGGCCACTCGTCCCATTTTATACGCACCATCATCTGCACATTCAGAAAAAACAATAAATCAAACTTTAAAAGACTTCTAAGGACTTTTGTCTCACTCCTAAATCCATGTCCTCCTGTTTGAATCACCATACGAGAGAAGCACAAGACCAAGCAAACCTCCTCCGAGACGCTCCCTTCCCGATTTCCAAGTGACCCACATTAAAATTATTTCTGCTGTTGACGAGTAAAGTCCCAGCCCGCTGTCACCACCTGCGCTATTTCCTGGCAACACGCAACGTTTTTATTTGAAGCGTGACTTTTGCACTTGGGGAAGTGCAGGAAGGGAAGAGGGGCCATAAACCTGGAGGTTACCCCAGAGCAGGTACCAGCCCCGGGCACCCGACTCTGATTTTTAAGACTGGACTTTTTTTTTTAATGGCAACTCACCCTGCGTAAAACTGTGTAAAAACCAAAGTGCAAAGTTCAAGCCTGAGAAACATAAATCCCGCTGTGTTGCATCAAGCCAGGCAGGGAGATGACCACGTTTTTCAGGTCCTGGGAGATCAGCGACATTCTCCGTGTTGTGGGAACGTCTGTGCCAGGGCGCTCTCGCACCTGAGGAGCCCAAGCGGTACCGGACTGTACTGGGGTCGAAGACCGGAGCCTTGGTAACCTCCCAGGCTGCATCCACCGCATTCTCTGGGGTTGTTTTTAACACAAAATATCCACAAATGCAATAAAGATACTGCAAATAGATGCCTATTTGGACTGAGTGCTAGTTTTCCCTGGTTAGATCAATTACTACAATGAGTTGAGAGGGTAAAACAGTATCCACCGCGTCAAAAACAGAGGGGGAAGAGCACAAGCAATTCCTGTGCAGACTGCAGCATTTTTTCTCATGTTTGTTTCCCCTCCAGCTGTAGTGTTTTGAAATGCAAATTAATTTTCAACTCCCTGCTGTCCTCGGGGTCACTCAGGCATAAAGAATTTCTCTTCTCGCAGCTGCAGGCAGGGTAAAAAAGATGGGGAGGCAGAAATTGTCTCTTTTCTTAACTGCAAAAGCTTGTTCTCCCTTTTTGCCACCACTTCCCCCAAACAAGTAATTCTCCACGGGGACCCCATGTACCTCTTTGTAATTCTAACCCCGTACCCAATAATCTCGAGTTCCAGCAATTCAGAGGGCAGCTGGGGAAGCAATAACAGTGCCTGTTATGTTTGGAAATTTGCCCAAAATAGCTCAAAACTACTGGCCTTTAAAAGTATCAACTTGGGTGGAAGGAGTTTGTGCGGCAGAGAAAGCATCTGCGGGAAGTGGAATATTCTCTGCTCATCTGCAATTTGGGTCAACTACTGCACTTTTTTCCAGGCTGCCGGATCCATCCTTTATGTTACACGGATTTATGTGTGCAGGGCGTGCACTACCAGATCGGGGACACATTTAGGCACCTAGAATACAACGGCTTTTCCTGATTTACAGAAACGCTCCAGTGAATTTGGCACCGTTCGGTTCCCAAAAATGCCTGACATGTTGAGATTTGTGAAATTATGCAAACCCAACCAAGGAACAGAATAAATACAGGGGATACATACAGGTGAGTTTAGTTACTTCCTGCAGACGTTCACAGACTACTCTGGACCCACGACAACCCGTGTTACCACTTGAATAAATACCGTTTAATGTTTATACCACGCTCTTCATCTTCCAAGTACTTCACAAGTATTAGAAACCTACCCTTGAGGCTCCTTGGGGGCAGATACGGACTATTAGTTTGATTTTACAAGCGTGGAGATGGAAGGGGAGATATCAGACAAGTTCCCCGAGGCCACAGAAAGGGTGTGAGATGGCGTTTGAGCTCCGAGCGCCCGGCTCCAGCTTAGGTCATCCACTGCCCACGTCCTTTGGAGGTGGGTTTTGATGCAAAAAAATGACTATAAATTGCTAATGATTTCTCAGACGCAAAAGTAAATCACCTGGGGAGGAGAAAAAGTTCAGTGTATCTCTACGGCACGCAGCTTCTAAACAACTTCTAAAGTTTCAAGTGCTGGAAAATACTTACTGATGGAAAGCCATGTCCTCCCTATCCACAGCCCGCTGTCTCCTGTGCTCATTTACGGGCGCTGACAGACCTGCTGCAATTTCTTGTTAACTAAATAACATATTCCGGTGTAGGATTTGCCCTTCCTATACTACACATTTCCATACTATACTATACAATCAGTTTCGGTGTTCTCAACAGGACCATAGCGCACAGAAAAATACTATTAAGGGAGGCAGAAGAAGGAGATTTCCAGTTTCAATACCTGCACTGGGTAGGCTTGTCAGCAAACACAAAATACAACACAAAATACACCCCCGATTTGCGAGCTGTAGCCCGGTACATGAATCCTCCACTTGCCGCGTGTTCTATTTACGGCTCTCCCTCCCCAGCTATCAAGGAGAGCATTATAAAAATTCGTGGGTAAGTAAGGATGCATTATTTTTCCTGCTGTGCCAATGGAGAAGTCAGGATCCACTTCTTTTTTTTAAAAAACTGGCTAACTGCTAGATGCCTAAGAGTAAACGAGAGAAATCCCACTTTAGAGGACTTGCCCAAAGTCACACAAGAAATGTCTTAGCAGAAAAGAGAAATGCAAACAAGTCCCTTCAAAATTCAGATTTATGTCCTAATCACGAACTCCTTTAGGCATGTAAGTGCTTAAAAATAGAGACAGAAGTAAAAGCAGGATGCCAGACCAGAACCTACTCGGAGGTTTGAAACTTTTCAGTGCACACTCAAACTTGTCAGCTTGGATTCTCTGAAAATACCTATTAAAAGTACAAAAACGCCCCGAGGGTCCATTCGCAGGATGAACCTTCAGCCTCATCCCAGCCAAGGTTCTCCTCAGCCCATTGTAACCACCGCGGCCAATTTCCTGGCTCGGATCTAAGTGTCACCTTAACACACGCGACCTACCTTGTTTGTGCCGCATTTCAACAAACCTTTGTGTAAGAACAAGAAATTATTGCTTACAGAAATCTGTTGACGTGGCTGCCAGCATTCAAGTCATACCAATTCCAAGCATATTTGGGGAACTGTGCTCCCGGGACGCTGTGCCGCCCAGAGCTATTCGCTATTTGAACTGCAGTGGGCGCAGGTAGAGCTTGGGGATCTATTTCTGGTGGAAGCTCTGAAAATGCTAAATTAAGTCTTTCTGAAGCAGAAATCTTGGAGCAAAGCAATTCCCTACCAGGGACATCATGAGAAGGCACTTCAGCCTTCGGAACATAAACTGGAAATTCTTGGATTCCAGGGACCGCCATGTGTTTGCAGTTGAAAATAGTATTTAAAGAAAAGAAGAGAAATAAGCAACAATTTTGTAAATATTTACGACTTTCCACTTTTCAGCAAAGTTTCAGCTTTAATTCTCCTTCATTCGGCGTGTTCAATTTCCTTCCCTAGCAGTAAGGCAGAGAGTGGAAACTGGTTAAATTCACCCCCCAAGAGTGAAAACATCAAGAAAAACTAAAAGTAATAAATATGTAAGACTCGGCTGTCCTGAATTCCAAATCAAGGCTTCCTCCACAGATGGCAAAGAGCCAAAGCCAGCCAGGCAGACTTATTATAACAAAAATTATTAGCTAGTAAAAGGGACTCCTCACATTAATACCAGGAACCAAGGAGATGACACAGATTACCAAACTTATGCTCGAGCTAAGGGGAACCAGATTTTTTACAGACCCCTGCCAAGACGCTGCCCGAGATCTCCCGCCTTGTGTTTCTCCGTTCTGGTAACAGTCTTCTCCCTTTGTTCAAATTTGCAATAAATCAGCACCAAAGGCAGCTACGTCCCCGGCTGCGGCCAGGGGAGGGCTGGAAGGGAGGGATGACACCGGAGGACCCAGAACGAGCTGAGAGGTCACCAGAAATCCCAAGGTGCCGTTAAGGAGCTTATCTGAAGAGCATAATGACCAGCACAGGAGAATAAACCCATCTCTTGCGAAGACTTCTTGCTAGCGCCCAGTACGTAACAGGATCAAGATCCCGTAGCTGCTATAATTTGATCTTGCACGGAGTTTTGAAAAGTCACAGCTTGCCTTTTATTTTTTCTCTAATCCTACCCAACTAGTCCAAAAATAATTGCTAATAAATTTCATTGAATCACAGAATGGTTGGGGTTGGAAGGGACCTTGAAGGCCACCCAGTACCACCCCCTGCCCTGGGCAGGGACACCTCCCACCAGCCCAGGTGGCTCCACGCCCCGTCCAACCTGGCCTTGAACCCCTCCAGGGATGGGGCAGCCACAGCTTCTTCATCCCCAACAATTTGGGGAACTGGGAAGAACAGGAAGGACAGAGAGCAAGAATCATGTGTCTGAGTAAACTCTGCCTTTCACAGGCATTTACTTTCTCCGCAAGAAAAGCAAGAACCTCTTCCTGTTGGTTACAGACCACTGCTCTTTTCTAGTAATTTGAAAATGAGGTATAGACCCTTCAAGATGGGAAAGTGGTGGATCAAAAATTAGTGCCATTTCTACATCCATCTCATCCAATTACGAAAGCTGCTGATGTATCAATGCAACAAATGCATAAAGAGGTACAAAAATTAGCATGTGCTTTTAGCCTACAAAATCCTCTGACCGTACTGTATGGATGACCTCATGGAACGACCACCTGAGACACCACACCAGGGTTAGCCTGTGCTTCACCCTCCTGGCCACGAGAGAAATGATCACCGTTACCCAGTAAGAGGCAACAGAAACATTTTTAGTACAGAAAAGAAACTGTCAGGATTTTATACCCCATCCTCTGTAGTCCAAGCGATTCCAGGACATTATTCCCAGCGGTATCATAGAATGGTTGGAGTTGGAAGGGACCTTGAAGATCGCCGTCGATATGAAGCATACCGTAAAGCAAATCCCTCCTCTGCAGCTCGCCGCTCCTCACTCCCATTGTGGCTTCTCTTGGGCGCCAGACGCGGCTGAGAACCTGCCCAGCTTCCAACGCCCCCTCCCCTCCAGCCCCTGCTAACGGCGATACTGCCGGCTCCTGCGCTCCTCAGAAATTCGTGAGCTGTGGAGAGACGTTTCGAAATATTCTGAGGCACAAAGGAGGACATGGGACAGATGCTGCAATGCAGCATTTAACCAGCTCCCACACCAAAATCACACAGCCTCTGCAAGCACAATTCTTTCTAATTGGGGTCGAGCTAAATTTAAGTTCTATTTGGTTTTCTTTGAGAGAAAAAAAAAATTAGGGGGAAAAAAGTCTCTCTAGCTACAAAGGCCTGGTCAGGAGACAGGGATTACCCTGAATTTGCTGCATCTCGCATCTCCATAAACCAAACTGGCACGGGAGGTGCCAACAGCACCAAACCTACGGGCAACATCTCACAGCTGCTCCCTACCACGCTTGGTCTGCTTCCAAATGACGCTTCGCTGGCGGGGAACGCATTCAAAACCCAGAAGGAGCCAACAAATGAATAACACTAAAATTAAATGGAGATGGGCATCTTAAGGCAGGCTCTGTCGGGTGACTCGAGCCAACTGGAGAGGTCTTGCACAAACCAACATACCTGAAGGCAGCATCACCACAACCTTTGCTACATTTACACCCAACAGAGAAGATCCCTCGCATCAAAACTGGCTTTGCTCCTGCAGGTACCAGCCTGTAATTCAGTGCTGAGATGGGACAGGGAAGAGGAACGGAAAGGACAGACTTTCACTGGAAGCAACACACGGATGTCCACCCAGCCCAGTGACCTGGAGCGCACATGGCTCCTAATTCCCATTTTCCAAAGCAGCTCATAACACAGATGATTTTGAAAAATAATGCTGTGATCCGCCCGTGACTCAGATCCTCATGGAAGGAACCGGACAATGGCGCTTCCTTCCCCTCGCTGCTGTGGTGTCCCCAGGGCCTTCGGGGAAGGAGGGTTTCGCACCCCGCTGAGCAGTAACTCCCACCGCAGAAGGGCCCCATCACTGTGTGGAGAGCTCAAAGCGTCAGCACAAACCGGAATTAGAATAAACACCACCAAAGCCCAAACCCAGGGCACTGCCAACAACGGGCTGGGGCTTGGAGCAACCTGGTCTAGTGGGAGGTGTCCCTGCCCGGGGCAGGGGGCGGAACGAGATGATCTCTAAGGTCCCTTCCAACCCAACCGTTCTGTGATTCTATGAATCACCGCAATCCCCAGCGTGAATCACCAGGCACACAGAAAGATTTCCAGGTGCAGTGCTCATCCCTACGGCTGCCACTGTAAACATCTGAAATCCTTCCCTCCCTCCCCGTACCTGCCTGCAGTGGTACTTCCACGTCAATTAACAATATGACAAACTGCATCCTCACCAAAAATGAAAAGGCAGCAGCAACACCAGCCTGCTTGCTCCACTCACCCCATCATACCTGGTCACCCTCCCCTCCGGAGAAACTCCACTCAACAGACACATTACGGCCCGAAGCTGAGAGAGGCGCGTTCTGTCACACTGGCCCGAGAGGAGCCTTTCAGAAGAGCGGGGGCTCGGCCTCGGCACGAGACTGACCTCAAAAGCTCAGGGAAACTGAGAGAAAGGCATTCCTGGGTCAGAACTCAGTGCACGCTGAACATAAAGCTTCGCAGGACGGTATCGCTGGGAATCCTGCTCCCTAACAGCTCTGCATCGCTCTCCTCCGACACAGCTCACCCCGATTGAGTCTCCTTTTGAGAGAGGCGCTGAGGAAGCAGAGGGAGAGGGGTTGCTCGCCGAGACAGCACGCTGCGGGGGGCAAAACATTTCCTCTGCGTCTGTGAATTCCCTTCTGGGACACCGACACCCGACAGCAAACACGCTCTTCTCTCGCACAGCGATCTCAGCTCAGCCAGCTGCCGCACCAGTGCGGAGTACAACAACGCTAAACCTACTTCAGTTTGTGTCCTTACCCCTTTGATCCTCTGGGTCTGCTCCTCTCTCACCATTTCCTATCCAAAAGACAATGTTTCACATGTTCATGACTGCAAAATTGGAACTGCCCATGTTGTTTTGCAGCAAATTATTGAGAATTTAGGCTTTGCCACGTTCTCAAAGCTGATAAGTAATAAAATTCTTAATGAAACTCCAGTTTGGTTCAATATTGCATTTCTGAGGAGCACGCGAAAGCCTTATGTCGTGGTTTGGGCTGGGCTGGCCATTAAAACCTCTCTCCCCGCCAGAGTAACCATCAACACCAGCCCTTATCTGCCAGAAGTGGGCACTGTCTGAAAAACAGGCCGTTAATTTCAGAGTGCTACAAGAGGCTTACCTTAAAATTACTGAAAATTGGTTCTGTTTTACCTCAAACCGGGACACTTCCCACTCATTTCAACCACTGCGGGGAGTGTCACCTCCTCCTCTAGTCCTGTGATATCTTTTTGGGTCTTGGGCAGCAACCTGTCAAAACCAGCACTAAAATAAACGAATCTAAGAACGTATTGTGTTCTTTTCTGTTTTTCTGAACTGAGATGCTTTGCGCTGTAATCCCAAAGTGTTACCAGGAGGTACCGCGCACAGACTTCAGCTCCGGTACTTTGTGCTCCTATAGAAATACTTGTGGACGTTCTGGTTCTGAGGGGAAGGAGCAGGACGGCCCCTTTGCTCCATCTAACCCAGCTTAGGGTCCCCTGTGCCGCCTCAGCCCCTCGCAGCCCTGCAGCTGGCTCCAAGAGTGAGGAATGTTAATGCTACGGAATGAGGGAATCTTAAAATGCCGTGCATGCGCGGAGCTCGATGCAGAGGAACCCAGAAGCGTCTCCGCAAAGCCAATCCCGGGGCTGACGTCACTTGGAAGACAGGTCAGAGAGCTGAATCACACAGAAAAAAAAACAATCCCGCTGCGTGAAATGGAGACATGCCCCTGTTAGCAACATTCGAATTGGATCTGCTTCACCCCAGGGAGTTCGGAAAGAGCTATTAAATGAAGGGTGAAAGCAACGGGTAACTCCTCAGATGAAGAGACCTCATTAGCACAGCTCGGTCACAGTCCCCCGTCGCACGTGATGGGAGGGACCAGAGCAAGGAGTGAGATCCCAGAGACTGTCGAACAGGAGCCTCCAGTGGAGTCAGAACGGTTCCCTTCAGCGCAGGATGGGCCTTTTAATGCTAAATAAGATGCGTACCCCGTAAAGCCAGGGGAAGAAGCCAGCGCAGAGGGCAGGGAAAAGCTTTTATTATTGCTGACTTGTGCCTAACTAAAACGGACAGGAGGAGGGCTGGGGATGAAAGAGAATTCTCTCTTTCCCATTAATGAGCTCACTCTGCTGGCACGTCTCCTGCCCTCCAAGATTGCTCCCACAGCATGAATATAAAACCAGCTCCATAGCTACCCGGCGGTAAACTACCTACTCCTGATGCAGTTCTTACATGGGTTACTGTCTGCTTCTGTCTCCAAACCATCCAGTTTCTGGCTCTCGGATGCTTTTCAAGCCCCAGCAATAAAGACCTCTACTGGTTCCAATTAACAAGCCGATGAGCCTTGCCACAGCCCTGATTCCATAAGAACAAGCTCACACTATCCACCGACTGGTAGTAAAATGCTCCGTCTCAGGGAGTCCACATTGCTGTTACCAACTGAATCAACTGGAAAAAGCGCACGAGGCAGCTCCCCACCCTCTGCCATCCCTTTTCCAAAAGGCGCAGGTTTCCAAACATAATTGGACAGAGAAACTCCTTTCCTACCCCACACGTCACGTCACTTCTCCTTCAGGCTGCACGCGAAAGCTGGGAGACACCAGATTAACACCGCTGGCCTAAGAGGTTTACTGCAAAATCTGCGCGTTAGGCGCGGAGCAAAAATACGAAAGAGGCAGCATCCAGCGATGCTGCACCCCCCACTCACTTCCTCGGGGCTTCAACACCTGGGCCGCAGCCCCGGCTGCTCCACGCTGCTTTTCTCAACAGCCCCCAGCGCGGGCTGTTCCTGGCAATGCCCTTGGCTCACGAACCGTGAAACAATTCCAGTCCAAGGCAGGTACCCCCCCGGCTTCACAGCCGGGATTGGAGGTGTCACAGTGAGAGGGCAGGAAAGAGCATTTCCATCCGAGGAAGAGTAGTAACAACTGTCTAATTTTTTTCTTGGAACGGACAGGACTTCTCTGCTGCCTCCCTAAACGGCTGGCGGGAAGGCGAAAGGGACCGAGAACAGCTACGGAAAACTCACCATGAAGAACAGAGAAAAGCAAAGTGTGACAAAACGTAATATCCAGAGAATTCCTGTAAATTTAGTGAAATCAAGGGAAAAGGCAGAGGAAGGATTTACACTGCAAACTGTGCTAGAATCATACAAAGGTACTGAGTTAGAGAAATGTATGGATTTAACATACCAGTTAATTATTCATTGATGCTGACACATAGTTTATTCCCCTGCAAAAAAAAAAAAATTTAATATTTATTCGAAGTCTTCAGGAGGTTGAGAACTCCGCTTCAGTAGTTCCATCTATCTTCAGTGCTCCCACCTCGAACCACAATGCTTTTTACTAGCATCAGCCTCAATTTATGTTTCAGCCGCCGATTCTGGCTACGCATTTCTCTGCTAGTACCAATTAGCCCTTTGCTAGATATGACCACTGCGAAATAAGATTCCCAAGAGAGGAAGAACTCCGGAATGGCTCGTTTCTTACCGTCATGGCCAGAGTTGAGGAGATGCTCTCCCAGGTCGCAACCAAACACCCTTTCCTTCAGGATCCCCCGCTGCTTGAGTTTCTGTTTGGTTGGGCGCGACTTCATGAATGTTCGAAGGAAGGTGATGAGTTTGCCGTGTTTCTTCGACACTGCACAACAAAATAAATAAAACAAAACCCGCTTCAGGTTAGGTTTGGCTCAGTTGGGCAAGGCCCAGCATAACATATTCTACACAGCATGTAAGAACCGTAGGGACATTAATAGCAATTATTTACAGAAATGGATTTCCCAAGGTCCGACACTAAACAGAGACTCGGCTTTTGTTCTAATTCTTGGCTAGTGCAGACAGAGCAGGAGAGAGCTGTAATGGAAGAATTTAACACAAAGACACGTTTATCTGCAGAGCAGCTTCAGGTGGGAGTGTCCAAAAGCTCCCTCACGGCACTGGCCGAGGGGCAGCACCTGCGAGCTACAATTCTCATCGCTGGAAAAACGAACGAGGCCAAACTAACAAAACCAGTAATCTCATGCACACTGACGAACACAGTATATAATCTACCAGCAGAAATAAATGCTTTGTTACTGGCTCTCGTTCTAGTAGTCTTAGGCGCCTCCAGAACAAACGAATGACTAATGACTAATGAATTTAGAGGCCGATTTTAGCTCTAAGAGCTCTAGACTGCCCTTCCAGCACACCTGCAATTGTCATGGCCCTCGCTGCAGCTGTGGAGGGACCTTTCCAGGGCATTATTAACTCCCAGTGTCTTCTCAAGCCTTTCCAAAACAAACGCGTTACTGTCTTTGATTTATTAAATAGAAAACTAAGGCAGCTGATTTAAAGAGACGCAGTTTATCCCCTTCGGAATAAATACAAGAAGCTACAAAGAGACGAGAACACAGCTCAGGAGCCATCCCTCCAAACCTCCCGCTCCGTCTCTCCACTGATGGGGGCACAGTCTGCGTTACACTGGTGAAACTGGCATGAACTCATGGAAACTGGGAGGAGAGGCCGAGCCCAGGTTCGAATGGGAAGCAGAACAATGCCCTTGAATGTCAACTTTTCTTCCCGAGGCCCACTCTGCAAGCAAAAGGGCTCCCGCCTCCCCAACAAAAGTGCCATTGTACACATGATTTAAAAGCAGTTTAACTTCAACAGAAGGGCTCTAGTGAAAAGAACAAATCGCTGGGTATAAAAGGCTCCGGCAAGCGGTGAAGGCTGCTGCAGCAGCACAAGGCAACACCAGCCATCACCCCCCCGCTCCTCCCGCCCAGCCCGGGGAGGGAAGGGAAGACAACCCCCTATTTCCCCTGCATTAAAGCTGTAAGTACCATCATCAAATTTCAGCAGAGTAACGCTATTTTGAACAAACAACAAAAGCAACAAAGACCCCTGGTGACAGAGGGGCACCTCTTTGGTGTCACCGCTGCCAGCTAACACGCACAACTTGGAATTCAGCGAGCGGCCTCGGACGCTGGGACCCGGCAGAAGAGATTTACGCAGTGATGCTTCACAGGGGCGGGCAGGGTGTTCTTCACCCAGGCAACAGGAGAAACCTTGGCCCCGGAACAAGGTTATACCACGCTATGCTTCATGATGTTTTAATCCCTTTAAAGAGCTGAGCATTCGTCCTTCTGTTTTACCAGGTATTGATGCAGTCCCTCTATTTGTCATAAACCTGATTCCAACGACCTTAACATATTTCTAGCTACAAGCAGAGCTCTGCTTTTGGATAAAGTCCTTTTAGCAGTGCGACAGCACACAGCCAAACACATCCGAATATCTGAAACCCTAAAATCTCCAGCAACCCCCATGCCTGCCTTCTCAGCAATCAAACCCGAATCATTTAACAACACGCAGAAGCACTGACCATGACAAACTGTGGCTATGAGGGCTTTAATTAAAGGAATGTTTTCAGTTTTGACGGGTTTTTTTAATTACACACAGTAAATGAACAGATTGTGCTGACATGCCAAACAAAGTTAGGATGGATTTTGGTTGTATCCATCATTCACAGTAAAGTAACGGCTCATTTATCATCTCCTCAGCCCCCCTCAAGAATAAATGGAGGCAGAATCTCATCCCGACTTGCGTGGAATTGCAAAGGGCTCCTGCCATAGTGCTACTGGAGGTGACAGACCCGAGACAGACACTGCTACAACAGTGAAATGAACAGACAAATAAAGCAATTATTGGTACGTAAGTATTCATTTGAATCATTTCACCGACTCCGTATACAGTTCTTCGGGAAGCATCTTGCATGACTTAATGAAAAACGACTCCGTCATATAACGCATTTAAAATGGAGGAATGCATCCAATTCCAGTACTGCAGGAATTCTACTAACGCAGGTCGCCAGGTCAGCAAGTGACTTTTGGGTGTCACCTGGGGCAATAATCCAGAAAAAGACACAATGGATACACTTCCACAATCCAAGGGTGTACTTTGCTTGTTTACATCACTAACTGGAAAGGAGACCTGAGTTTTTAAAGCACAATAAATTCGCTCTTCCTTTAAGCCACTCGGTCCAGGTTAAAATAATTGTCCTGTTTTCTGCCTCATTAAGCGGAGTCCTGCAAACACCCTCCCGTAGTCCCAGCGCAGCAGCCCGAGACGCTGTCAGGGCAATGCCCCATCAGGTCCAGTAACCACAAATTCACTTCTTGAGTGGGAAGATTCGCATGGTTCCTTGGTTAAACTCGGTTTCCCGCACCGCTCTCCCCTCTGTGCGAGAGCTCCTCAGACTAAACCCACCTCAGAGTTTCAGACCCACGCAAGAATGATTCACTGATCGGAATGGGGCTTCTCCCGGGTGGGGAAGAAGAGAGAACAGCAAGAAAATCCAAGCAGTTGTCTCTTTGCTGACAGTTAATGGAAAGGAAGAGAAAAGCAAATGGGTGTCTGATAAGGATAAGCTCTCCTTATAAGCTGTGAGAGCTCCGGGGGCTGTCGGGGGGCTGCCCTTCTGCCAGCAGCAATAGAAGGTGAAACGCTTTCTATCCTGCTTCCAAGCCCTCTGGCATCGTTTGACCCTCAAACCAGCAACGCATCCTAAGGGAGGTTTAATTCCTGATGCATTTCAGGTTAGACGAAGCTAGCACGGCAGTCCCAGTTTCTGGATAAGCACCAATGCCAAGGTTACTACCAAGAATAAATGTTTTCTGCTCCAAAACCCTGGTCCCAAGCCCTTGCTGTCCCACTGGTGACAGCCAGCACCAGCAGGCGATGCTCTCCTGCTGCAGCGCAAACAGCGGTCCTACACCCCGACGCCCATTTGCTGATCTCAAAATAACCCAGAATTAGCGACTGCGAGGAAATTACGGAATCAAGGCACAGGGGTTAGACCAGACACAAATCTAAATTCGTTACAGAATAAGGAGATGCGAATAGACTAACTAGTCCTTTTCTACCTTTAGTGTCCCACTAAGAGCACAGATGTGATAAATCTGAGCCATTCACTGTTTGTGTCGCCATGTGAGGTGTTCAGGGTGACAAGTGACATAGGAGTAACTCCAAATGACAAAGCAGCATTACTACCAGACAATCTTACAGGGTTGCTACAGGCAGAGATGCTGAATTACCAACCGAAAGGAAGATTTAACGACTATAAAACAAATAGTTTAGCAAGAAATTGAGCCTTTCCTCGAAGGGGCAGGGACTAATTCTCCTCAGAAAGGCAGATTTGGCTAAATATCCTGGCCTGAACAAGCAAAGACAAATTCTCCATCTCGCACGGTGAGACTGGCTGGAAAAAACAACCCAATCAAAACCCAAACAAAAAAGCCCCACCTGAGGCTGGACTACTCGTGAAGTTTTGCTGGCACGAATGTGTCAATTAGGAGTGCGAAAAAATATCACACCCGTAGCTGCCATAACGGCGCTGGCCAAAGCCTTTACACAGTGGGAAGGGAGGGAGGAAAAAGGAATCCTTGTGCCAGGTAGCTGATTGTGGTTTTGGGAAGCTGCCATACACTGTACCTCCCCGAGGAACATTTATCAATCAAACCACGCCGGCGTTGCTATTCCACCAAGCATTTGTAGTATAAGCGAGGCCCGAAATTCCCCTGACATTGATAAAAACTATTAAATAACAATTACTTCATTAAAAGCAGGGCTTGTTCACCCCGATGGCGCAGGCTGAAACGGCACGTCAGGATAGACTTTATGTGCCTTGTTCGCTGGAGAAATGTCAGACAGCAGCTGATTCCCAGTCATTTCATGGCTGGTTTTCAGCACAATATGCTTATCCTGGGTTAATTTTGGAACTCCCTGTAAGATCATGGAGACCTCTCGGGATATGTCGAGGTCTCCTGCATCTTTCCGGGTCACCGTAGCACTCCTGCCACGCTCCTACACCTTTCTGTGGGGCTGCGCTGCGAGCTAAATCACTGCAGCCACCTGGATTAGAAATAATCTGCTGAAGGTGATGGTCTTAGAGCAGAGGAGCGTAAGCAGCTGCGGCAGCCCAAGTGAGGGGGCGGCGGAGCAAAGCACAGGAAACCAGACCTTCTTAGGTCCAGCTCCCTGCCAAAGCCAACATGCTGCAAAACTCTACCCTCAGCCTGCTGGCAAAGGAGCTGAACTCGCTGGGGCACAACTAAGCCATAAGAGTGACAATTCCTGATCCCTCCTGTGCCTGTACAGCTCTAACAGGGGTGCAATTTCTGCCCAAGCACAAGTCCAGGGTGGGCAGAGAATGGGTGGAGAGC
>VXBH01001472.1:402084-498732 GCA_013400035.1 Rynchops niger | reverse complement strand
TCTTTAAGGTCCCTGCCAACCTAAACCAGTCTATGGTTCTATGACTCTATACTCTGGATTTACACCTATAATATTAGAACACAGTCCACGATACCAAGTATCTCAGCCCAAACTTCAGAAGTATCATGTCTGTGACATAAAACTCTTCCTGAGACCACCTCTAAAATGTAATCTGCAATTACAATTGCCAAAAGTGTTGGCAGCAAAAGAAAAGGCAGGATGGAAAAGAGCACTGACTCCTGACTCCTTGGCTTTGAAATGTGGGGAACAAACAGGAGGAGCCTTTTCGTAAATGCAGCCTTACTGTGTCCCTAAATTCATGTTGTGCACGCATTTTCTTTCCCTTTTCAGTAAGAAAAATCCCATGATGCAAAGGCTCTGAGAACAAAATACAATCCAGTCCCAAGCCCGCAGCCCTGAACAGCATCTCCCCTCTCGCACACCCTGCCTCCTTCCACAGACTGGGGGAAAATAGAAGAGAAAAGCCAACAGATTTCAAGTCTTGCATATTTATGCGGGCAAAAAAGGTAAGTGCTCGCTCAGCAGACATCGGGGTGCATGGTGACCCAGCAATGTATTTTGAATGGGATACTGGCAGCTTCCTACAGGACGTTTTCCCAAACCCACTGCCTGTCCCCCTGCAACCTTACCGGGCTTTGCCAAGGGGAAACAACCCCCCAACAAGCAAATAAAGACCATCTGCCTGATCTCCTGTTGCGAGCACTAATAGTTTGGGGTTGAACTCAGGCCCAATCTTTGACAGCAGCACATTTTCTGACACTGGGTCAGTAACCTGTGACTCTAAGAGAAGATGTGGGGGTGTACGCTGCCCCACAGCCCCGAGCAGTGATTTTGGAGACTGCAGAGCCCAGCCGTCCCCTGCTGCCAGGAGAGCTGCCGCTAAGGTCAAAAGCAGGAACACGCGTGGCCGCATAGTTTAAAATATATAAACAAACTGCAATATCCAGTCACAAAATCAAAGCTGGAAAAAGGCATGGGAATGCCATAAAAAAAGCACAGGTAGGTATTACAAAACAAAAGCGAAATCCACCCTCTCTGAAGAGAGATTTACAGCAAGTCAAGCTCAAATTTTTCCAGTCTATTTGCCCCCGAAGACCCATCCTCCTCTGAAATTAAAACTCCACTGTTGGGAGAAAAAGAGCAGCACCAGACTCTTTTGAAGAAAGGGCAGCACCAGGAATCGGGGGATGAGAAGCGGGGTTTGGTTTTGCCACATCTTTCCCGTGCTCCTGATTCTGCAGCCCCTCAGGGATACGTTTAACTGTGCGGGGACCGAGTTCAGGTGGTTCCCCACACAGCATCAGTTATCTCGGCCCCTGCTTAAAACCTCAGTAAATATTTTTAATATCCATCTTAGAAAGACATGCTCTGTGGACCCACATCATGCCGAAGAGAAATTATACAAAGCCAAGAACTGAGTCACATCTCCCAGTTCTCTGTCATGTTCCTTAGCAACAAGACATTTTATTCCTTTCCTCCTGCCACAGCAGACTCTATTTTGGAAGCTAATTTATACAGCCCTAAAAAACCCAACCAGAATCTGGAACCACGCACCATCAAGCACCGTCCTTTAGTCCTTGCGTAGGATGCTGGTTTTGAAGAAGGACCAAGCAACACTGCACCAGTAATTGCACTAATCTCTACACTGGGCTCCCTCGTTGGCCATAAAGATTTTCAGAAAGAGATTGTAAAATTCCATAGATGTGAGAGTTTAAAAATATCCTTCTATCTCCAGTAACCTTCATAAACGTGTGCTTACTGATTTGCTCTATAAAGAAAAGAAAAATAACATAAAAATGCTGTGTGCTTTTTGATGCTGCAGCATTTATCTTGTGCCAGGCTGACATCAGTTAAGGCTGGCCTCTGTGTTGGTGAGGAATCATGAAATATGTTAAAGGTGATTAATTTCAGTGTCCTTAGATAAAAACCATTAAAATTAACTATGACAAGAACCAGCCAAGAATAAACACATATTTCCAGTGATCACGAGAGCACCATGCACATGGAGAGTAAAGTAGGTCATCACCACAGCTAAGTGCTGTTGCTGTTCTTACTTACAAAGTCCAGTAATAAGGAAGCTGCACGTATTCTTGTATCTGCCCGAGGTTCTGGAACCATCCTTTGGGCAGTGCCTGCAAGAAATAGTCTCAAAAACCCTGCAACTCTTCTTGGTGTCGCCAGCCTCAGCCCGTGGCTCGCGTCAGGGTACCGGCTTATTTTGTTGCGCAGAGGACCATCAGAGATGGGCTTGGCATCCCACCCGGTGCGCTTTCATGCCCAGATTACACAACTTTCGCTGCATTTGGGTCTAATTAGCCCTCATCGAGAACTAGTGAGCTGCAAATTCAGAAGCTGACAGCATATCTGACCAGCAGCATTGATTGCTTTCAACATTATCGATTTGACTGAAAACACACAACTGTGAGGAGATGCACAAGGATTATCTCCAATTTGAACCGTCTGGAGAAGGTTCTTTACGCCTATGAGAAAACGTGTACGAGGACCATGACCCATTTACAATGGCAAAAACTGTTTCCCTGCTCTTCCTCACCAAATTTGTTATTTGTAATTGGATAAGAACAATAACCACAAGGTTAGCTAGATGCAGCAGTATGTCACCTACCCACAGATAGCAAAGTTTGGTACCAAGAAATCTGTGATACCTTCCAAGGAGATGCCCGAGAGACTTGTCAGAGACTCTAAGGCCATAATGGAGCATTAACATAATATGACCTGACCTCCTGAACAAACCCAGCACAGGACATCTCTGAATTAACTCCCTGAAGCACAGCGTTCCTGCCCCAAGGGAAGCACTGTATGGTTGGGAGATACGAATCAGTTAAAGGAGAGAGGTTTCAAAGGTACAAGGGCTGACAAGGTCAGTCTATTCATTCTATTAACATGTTTGAATTGTATCTGGAAAAGAAAGCAGCGCTGACTAAGACAGTGTTAGTGACAACGCAGCAAGGACAGGCTTTGGTTAGGGAACACGGGGGTTTGCAACTGGACGTGAGGAAATAGTAAGAGACGGGGCTGGAGCTCAAAGAAAACAAGTTATCAGAGGCCAAGGCTGGAAAACAAGTGGGAGCTGAAAACAAAACGATCGAGGTGAGGGCATTTAGCACACGAGGCAGCATCAGCAGCTCAGGTGACACAAAGAGGTCACAAAGCGGGACTGGGAGACAAGGGGGGCAAACTGGGAAATGTAGAGCTAGGAGAAAAATACCAAAAGAACCACCCAAAATATCTTTTTCATTCATATCACATTTTGCTCAACCTCTGTGTGTTCTAGCAGAGTTTAATGCAGTCCTTTTGCTTATCTCGCTTACCTTGGAGATTAATGATCTTCTTGAAAAATAACGTTCTGACTCAGGTAACTGTTTCACTAGCACAGCTAAACATCGGATCTGTCCGTCAGGGAGCCAGTGGTGGTCTTTCTCCTGTGTTCACTTTGGGATATCACGATCATTCTACCTTGCACGCCCTTGCACACACTACACCTATAGACATGTGAGATCTTGACATCATAGAATGGTTTGGGTTGGAAGGGACCTTAAATATCATCTCGTTCCAACTCCCTGCCATAGGCAGGGACACCTCCCACCAGACCGGGCTGCTCATCAACATACACTGAAGCCTTTGTGTAACACTAAATACGTGCTATTGTACCTCTAATACTTATACAATTGACATAGTTTGAGAAGAAACCCTCTTTTAGAACATCAACAACCAAGTAAGCATCAACGTCAACCAGGTAACTGTCTTAGATGCTCTCCAGATACTTGCCAATAAGGAAGAGAGGGGAGAGCAATCAAGAGCCAAGATGCCACCTAAGCCATTAGGTGACAGCAGAGCAGGTTCAACCGTTCCTCAGCCAACTCTGACAGAAGGTTCTCCAGCTCGACAGTCTCCACTGATAAAAATGCCACATATTCTCTGTTGGTAATTACTTGAGTTGCTAGCTGTCCTTACAGATGGAGTTTCTTAAAGGCTGACCTCAACCTCCCTTTAATACAATCTAAACCAAATGTTTATTGTCCTGTCTACAGCAGCCACGGCTTCAGAGAAGTCAAGAATCGACAGTTCTCAAACTCCTACTCATTTGAAGGCAAACCGCCTTTGCCCTCCCTTATTCAAGCATACATTTGCAGGCAGCATCCTTCCTGGACCAGGAGGCTTCCAACCAAATGGAGCTGCAGCAGAAGAGGCTGCTTGAGCCTCACCCACACCATTTCTCCTTCTGCCACAACCGGCAGCAGCGCTGCAGGGGATTTTCCAAAAACTTGACAGTAACCCAAGCCAACCCTGAATAACATCAAGTACTCTGGACACGTGCTCGCAGCCCGGAGCTCTTGCTAGTCATTCAAACACAAATCACGCTGCAGCCCGATCCTGACATCAGCTAAACCGGGATAACCGGAGTGACTGCGGCAGTCAAGTTACCCCAGTTTTGCACGGCAGCACGCTCCGGCCTGAGTGGTGGGAGGAGGCACGCAATGAAAAAAGATCTGACATGAATCAACAAACAGCAGAAGCTGAATAATGAAGAGTTTGGCAGATGAAGCCCAGTCGTGGAGCGAGAGGGTGTTTGCTCTTACGCAAGGCCTTGGGAAGACACTGGGAGGAACCTCTTTATTCCATCAGAGACATGAGCAATCCGTCGGGAATAAGGAGGGGACTCGGGTCAGAGCACACTACCTCCCTTCCCTTAAACCACACGGCACAGCCGCTACTTCAATCCCCAGCGTACAGACTCTTCTGAAGTATGCGGTATTCCCAGTGTGACCAGTAACATTGCTGCCGCTCTCCCAGTCCCTTCACAAACGCTGCCTATCTCTGTTTTCACTAGCCAGAGGGCAGCTGTTCGCAGCCCAGAGCAGCTGCTTCCTGATTACAGTGACCTGCTCTTCCAAGATTGATATCGTTCTGCTTCTTTTCCTATTTACAACACGGACTTTCTAAATTATTTATACTTCAGCTACTAACACCTGCATTAAGCCCTGAGATGATTTTGCCTTTGGAAGCAAAATTTCCACTCACCTGGAGTGGAAACAATATTGAAGACCACAGACAAGAGCCTCATTCACATTGCAGTCACTTTATACACACTGGCAGGAAACAATAGCTTTAAAGAGGATGAAAATGACATCTTCCCGTACATCCCGACGCAGCTAAAGGAGCGTAAAAAAGCTTTACTGAAAATGAAAATTGGTCCCAATAAGTCTGGGGATTTGCAGTGAACTAAATCTTCTTTCTGAGACTTAGGAATGCAGATATCGCATTGTTTTGCCTGCTTTATTCTCTTCCTTTATCTTACCAGTCCAGAGCTTTGATTTCAAGTGAGGCTCTTTTATCATGCCTGTGTGGTGCCCAGAACAAAGGAGGTCGGGGAAGAGTGGAAAGGGAAGGCCTCCTGTCTCCTCTGTCATAAATAAGATCCTGCAGGGCATTCAGTCCTTAAAACGGACTATAGCTTCTAGGAGGTTTTCTGAGCAAATACGAACAGACGAGCCATGGCTACTTGCAAAGTGTCTGCTATGATCATGGTAACTATTCTCCCTGGGAATTTTATTTTCCAGTGTGTGCACTCACCGCCCCGGGGGCTCCAGCGAACAAAGCACCAGCATTTTTAAATGGGAAGCCCCCTTCTCCTGCACAACAGCATCGATAATTTTAATGCTTAGGAATGTGCCAGTCGGAGGAGGGAGGGAAAACAAAAAAAGACAGAGTGATATGCAAAAATCTATTGAAATTCAAATTGTAGACATTCCCGTCTGTCAGCTGCCTCTTTGGGAGCTGGGTATAAATCTGGGAGGTAGCACCGATCCCACCTCCGAGACCCCAAGGACCCTGCGGGAATACTTCCGGCAAGCTGGAATTCCTTCTGGCCCTGGATCTGGATGGGAATCCTGACACAAATCAGCCTAGACATGAAAGAGGCTCCCTTTAACAGCTCCGGCTTGCTCCACACCCATGACCCCAGAGTAATAAACCAGTTTACAACCAGGGACCTGGCGAATAGAAAGGCGCAATAGAAACCTGAAGCCAGAGATTAGTAAAAGGGAAACAGAAGTAAAACAATTAGCAAGGCTGGGGGAGGGGGAAGAATGCGGCGTTAATCAGTCTTCGGTTGGCAAGGGAAGGCAACCACCAAGCCAGGCGACCTGCCCGAGGGCATGGATCCCTGAGGATCTTCTCTCCCAGCAAGAACAGCCAGGACTCTATCCAGCAGCCAGGGTGCCAGATCAGAGGGGAAACTGAAAATTACCAGGTACCAGGTACTTTTTCATCTGGCTAAAACCACGATCCGGCTAAAAACCACGATCCCAGGCTTCCCCTCCTCAGCAGAAGGCATTTGAGAGCCCCGATTGCATTGCACGGGTGTAGAGATCAGCTCAGCTCCAGGCCACCTTCCCGCACCGCCCGGCCACCTTCCCGCACCACCCGGCCACCATGCCCCAGCTTGAGCCGAGTGACCACTCTCCCACCGGAGAAAAACCTTCATTCAAAGACATTAATCCCCCCCCAAACGGCACATGAAATAGCTGACAAGTTACTAAGCAACAAGTGGGCGCAGGAACCTAAAAATACTCCGCAAGCCTTACATAAGAAAGACGCTAATGCGAAGCGGGGGTGAGAAAAGACCCCAGAAGAGCCCTCTCCTACCTGCTGGTCGCCGGCAGACGCTCGGTGCCGGTGCCTGGCTGGGCTCTGCCCGCCGGCGGAGGGGAGCAGCGATGCGGGAGGTGCGGGGGGTGCTGCCTCCTCCCGCCTGGCCCCTCCCCGCCGGGACCGGCTCCACCTCCCGCAGGTGCCTCCTTCCAGCCCGGATCCCGCTGGTGGCCGCGTCCCCCGCCCCCGCCCCGGGTGCTCTGGAGCCGGCGGCCAGGGGGTGCCTCTGCCGCCCCCGGGGCGAGCTGGCCGGGGGGGGGGGGGGGGGTCTGCCTCCCCTGCCCTCCCCGGGCCACCCCCCTCCCGCCCCGGGGGATCTTCCGACCCGGGCAACGGCCCTCGGTGGACAAAGGGCAGAGGATCAGAAAGGCAGGGAAAGCAAAACACAGCTCTGCCCGGGGAATATCAGACCCATAACCTCATGGAATCATGGAATGGTTGGGGTTGGAAGGGACCTTAAAGCCCATCTCGTTCCACCCCCCTGCCCTGGGCAGGGACACCTCCCACCAGCCCAGGTTGCTCCAAGCCCCGTCCAACGTGGCCTTGAACCCCTCCAGGGATGGGGCAGCCACAGCTTCTCTATTCCGGTGTCTCATCACTCTCAGAGTAAAGAATTTCTTCCTGATATCCCATCTCAGCCTCCCCTCTTTCAGTTTCAAACCCTTCCCCCTCGTCCTATGGCTCCCCTCCCTGATTAAGAGTCCCTGACCTCTCATCGGCCTGTTATCAGGATGGACCTGGGCTTGCCACCCTTTCTACCTCCAGGAAAACACACCGGCGCACTGAACTATGCTCGAATTTATCCACGGCTTATCCTTGCACCAAGCTAAACCGCACCTTTGTGCCCCCAAAACTGCAGAGGAACACCGCAGTAAGGGCCAAAGCCCCATTTCATGAAGTCCGCAGAGGCTGGGGGCACGTCTGTGCCATCGTTTCAGTGTAGGTCTCTCACTGCAAATCCTCAAGCCCAAGCGAAAAGGCTGCCTCGGCGTGTCCAAAAGGAAGGGAGAGATGCTGAGCATGCTTGAATGCTCCCGTGGAAGCACATCCAGACCTGCCGACCAGACACAGGCTGGGCCACGCACACGTGAGCCCCCATCTGCCCCCAAGCTCCAGGGACAGCAGAGACACTTTGCACCCAGGGTGTCCGTTTGGTTAATCTAATTACAGTGCTAAAGAAGTTATGTCCCCTCCCACTCTGAGTTAACCAGCACAGTTTGTGGCCGCATTGATCAGATCACTGAAAATAAAACTCAATTAAAAATTCTCTGGGAGTTCCGCTACTTAAAAGCAAGGCAAAATGACATGGATCGTTTTACAGTGACCTAGTTAACAGCCCAGCTCCAAACACCAGCCTGTTTCAGCACACCACACTCCGAGCAGCGAGCACAACACACCGAAACTCCACTTTCCCACCAGCCACGGCATCCCTGCTCGCGGCAGCGGGGACATAAGGGTCAAGGGGGTTGGGGACACTTCAGCAACCAGCCTTTTCCTGGTGGCAGAGAAGCCGGTGGTGTTACCTGCCTTTACGGCACGCTGGAGGAATAACTGCTGCTGCCGGTCTGCCTGACCATGCCAGCACCCCAGCTCCTGGGGTCAGACGAGGCTGCGATGCAGGTTATCCATCTCGGTAATTGCTGTCACACACTTTAAAATGTGGGCTCGCTAGGTAAGACGGCCAACCTCAGGGTCAGAAGGATTAAAGAGGAATCTGCTTCTATTTACGCAGACGTCTTGATCATCAGGAGGGTAAAACTCAGTTCTTTTGGTGTTCACAGTTTCTCCTCAAGCAAATGTGTTATTTTCAAAATTGTTTGCTGACTCATATCTCCAAATAATGCCTGTTCCCCAGCTTCTTATTACACTTGGTATTTATTACTGGAACTGTTTTGCTTGGACAACAATCATACTATCACATTACTTTTTTCCTTAGCAGCCAAGCATGACTCCTAAATCCGGTTTTACATACAATTCTGAATACAAAACCTTCATCCTGGTACCAAATCACCATTCCAGGAATGTTCTTCCTATTGAACCCATTGATAAAAGTTGGTAAAATCCCAAAGCAACTGGAGAACGAATACAACAGAACCAATGCTATTCAAAATTTACACGCAAAATGCACATACAACAATTCAAAATAGCAAAGCAGTATACAGGACTGCAGAGCAGTGACACTATCAGCTACCCAAAACTGTCAGGATGTGTTATGTGGTCCCTACATTTCGCTTTTTAATGCAGGCCAGCCTCGGGCAGGCAGAGTCCTACAAGGCCGATTAACCCCAATGTGACAAACTGTTCCAGCTTGCATGGTTTGCTGGGGCACAGATTCACACCCGGGCCGGAGATGGCACAATCCTATTTTTGCTAATCAGAGCAGGAATATAACCGCAGCGTCATCAGCAACACCGAGCTCCCGCAACTGCAGATTTGGGTATTACCTTGGAAAATTATTGCTGTGAGGATCAACAGGGCTTGAGGAGGTATTGTACTACGTGGTGTCCAATGGGACACCTTTCCCTCACCTGCACCCTGTTTGCTGTAAAGAAAAATACCTAATGCTTGTTACCAACCCCCTTTCTTATAGGAATGAAACCCAAACAACCAGCAATGTGGCGCTTCCGCTCCTGGAAACAGCAAGTCCGCGGTTGGCATGGCGCTGCATCACGGCTAAGGAGCTCGTTCCCATCTCCACATGGACACAACCCCTCCGGAGCTCCTCCTGGGGCTCATGGGCTCTGTCCTGGCTGGGGGAGCTTTGCCCTCCACTGCCCTGACCACACTGGGACGGCCTCTTGCTCCTTCTGCATCTCCTGATGGAAAAGAATAAAATAGCCTTCACACGTGGGTCTTATTTTCTGTTCCTAATTTCTTTTGCCTGACAAGTTTAAGCAAGTGAAAGAGCTGCATTCTCTGCTACTTATGTGTTCAGCAGCTTGCAGTGGAGCAGAAGAGGTAGATAATGAATGTCTATCTTTTATACACGGCTAACAAGCTCAAGCATTTGAAATCACAGACAGAAAATCATATACACGCTTATCACAAATCCAGTCCTTAAAGCATTCTGTAGTTTAACCTATCCTCCCAAAGTCATTTCAGCCAGAAGCACTGGGAAGGCAGAGCAACCTAAAAAATGTTATTAATATACCCCGTAGCTTCTTCCATTTTCTGGTTTTGCAAATTTAACCACTGGAGGAAGCTTCAAGCCATCATTAGAAGTTAGGCAGCCAGTATTTTTCAATGCTGCTTCTTACTCAGCTAGATTTATCCTGCTATCAAACACTTCCAAAATGCAAAAAAAGACCCACCCACCCCACATAAACAAAATTCCCTTTTTTAAAAAAAAGGGTTTGGGGGAGAAACTAAGATTATAGATGAAAGAAAAGTGTGAGATTAAAAAGAAGCCCAAGAGAACAGCACTCCATGGGATAACCTCAGAATGACTGGACGTGGTTCAGAGAGCTCTCCGAAACCAGGTTTGACAGGGAGGTATCTCATGTCCCAGGGCACCGGGGCAATCATGTGGTGACTCGCTCTTTTGGGGGCCGCAGCCATGGTCTGCCATGGCTGTTCAGCTTTGCAAGAAAAAATATTCCAAATATTCCATTTGAAAGGGAAAAACACAGCTAGGAACGCTGCAACGCACAGCCAGGTGGGTACCAGGACTTCTGCTCACCTTCCCTTTAGCCAAAGCAAGTTCCCACGAGAACAAGTGACCGGATTTGATGCCAGCTCCCCACTGCAGCGACGGCATTAAATGCTGAAGAAGAACGAGCGCGGCACTGACACAAACTCTTAAATGAAATCCCGAGATGAAACTTCAGATCAGCAGAGTCTTCTGAATTAATCACAGACACGCGCTGACTCCTGAGCTAGCGAAGCAAGTCCGAAAGGCCAGAGTAGCATTATGATCTGCAGTTTGCAGCGGCTGAACTCCTTACCAGGGAGAGGGGAAGGGAAGGAGGGAGGACAGAGGGCGATGGAGAGACACAGAGGGGCAAGGTATTGCCTTGGCTGCTTGTCCTTCTGGTGGAAACATGCCACAGATCTTAGCCAAGCAGCGGAAAATAGGCATTTCTGTGTGTTCCCTTAAGGATCTTCCCAAACATACACCTTAGCTGTGCCCAAACCCAGACCTTCTGACAAAGCCAAACAACCCTCATGGATTTCCCAGTGTACATTCTCCAGCTCCACTCACTTTTACCATTAATTTCTAGGTACACACAGACACTTTCTTGCAGTTTAGCAACATCACTGACCCTTACGGGCACCAGAGCCCCAGGCAGACGGGGTCAGAGCACAGGCACCTTGGCATACAGAGGTGACGGTGGAGCTGCTCAGCCTTTGTGAACCTCCCAGGACTAGGTTTAATTGGAGATTTGAGATACGCACCAGCACGACTCTTGATAAATCCACACGCCAGTGCAAGGAGAGATCAGAGCTCCGTGCTATTAGCTAAGGTTAAAGCTGCCTGAAAATACTTCTAAGCCACAACTTGGCTCCCACACTAATTTACATAATTATTCCGAAGAGGAGGAAAAGCAGAGCAGAACAAACTACCTTTTCCCGTGATTTCAAAGCTCTTAGCATAACTTCGGAGTTTTGCTCAAGCCAACTATTATTAGAGTTAAGTCCCCTTTTGACAGAGCTTGTGAGAAAGGGAAAAATATCTAGTTTAAAAATAACAACCCCCCCCAACTTGTGTAAGTGGAGAGCAGGCAGAGTGAGACCGAAGCAGAGAACACGCGAAAAGAAAGCTGGCCTTATTAATAGCACACTGGTGCCTCCAACTCCCCTGCACTCAGCCAAGGTTTACCGCTTTATTGCCCAAGAAATCATCCTACTTCGGCACATTCAACCTCTCAGAAAACATTAAGCCCCAAACGTCGTGAATGTTTCCATAACAGAAACACTAATATATCTCTTTCTTACCTACACAATACACTGATCTACAGAATTATTTCCTAACTGATGCGTACCAATCCATACACCACGCCTGCTCGCTTTCTTTTCCAATTAAAATTCCCCAAGAAACATGGCCAAGACTTGCCACAAAATTACCTGTCGAAGTGCGGGATGCCTGAAGCTACTGTCTATGGGTTGAGGTTCTTCAGTAAGGCTCCGAGGCTGCGAGTGACCACCCTGGAGGGAGAAACTGCGCTAGAGGGAATGCAGGAATTAATCCGCCTCTTCCTTCTACCTGTGGTTCAGGCACTTCCCGGTGCCTTCAGGAGGCTGGAGGCTGATTTCCAGAGCTGTAATTACACCAGGAGTGCCTCCCAGTGGAGATGCGGGATACGCTGATGGAAGATGATTCTCAACTGGGAGAGCGACAGCTCTGCTACTCCCCTGACATACCCTAAGCTGACAAAAGGGCTCTTCTGCCACCCCAACTGGGGGTTTAGGGTGGTTTTGTTGGGATTTTGGGGGTTTTTTGGCCGATGTGTCAGCTCGGTCAGCAGACTGAGCTATGCCAGGAAAAACGTGAGTGCACACCTGGCTGAGGATGGGGACAGAGACCTCGTTCTTTGACGCCCTGCACCTGTGCTGTGCCCAAAATTGTACAAAGCAGCCCAAAAGGGCAACCCAGCACTTGTGCAAATGATCACACAGGGTACCAGGTGATGCCCATGTGCAATTACTTATCCCCCAAAACTACGTACTTTGCACACATGACGCTTGTTTTGGAAATGACAACCCCCTTCTCGGGGGCTGGGAGGGTTTAGACAAACAGGTCTGGTAACAGATTAGAAAACTCTCTTTTTCCTTCAGTGAAAAAAGAAAAAAAAAAAGAAATGTAAATGAAATAACAGAACCAAACTGTATCCTTCTCCCCATTCTTTCTCTTCCACAGGGAAAACTCCACGCTTCCAAATCCAGGCCTCTTGAAGAAAACATCAGCCAATTTACTCACAAATACCTGATAACCATCGAGACGTGTTTCCATAGCACCCAGGAAGTGCTACCAAAATATCTGTTTGTTCAGATTGCAAATACTGCACCAACTGCTCCATAGAGTCTGCGGGTAAGAAACAACCACGGGGGCTTAAAAGCAAGACGGACACTTGTTTCTTACTGCTACTGTCAGAGAACATCTGCACTGTTAAAGGATTAAAGGATTAAGGAGGAAGAAAAAAATACATTTACCTCCTAATGCTATGTATCCTTAGGAACTTATTTGAAATACTTAAAATTCTTACTTGTCTCTCATTTATGAGCTAGCCAAGATTCATAGATTTTATTTAGGTGGACGGGAAAAGTATTTCAGATCTGCCACTGAAGCCTAAATTCAAAAGCAAGTTACATATAAAAATATGTTCTCAGAGGCAGAGGCTCATTGCAGCGTGCAGAAAAAATATTTGACACTCTTTAACTTTGAAAACTTTTCTTCTGTTCCGTGTAAATGCATTACTTGTCCCAGTTTGGTAGAGGACTCCCAAAACTGTTCTTCATTGCCATCTGCATCCGTACGTAGCTGCAACCCTCTTGCAGCTTCCTAAAACGATAAATTATGGAGCAACTTCAGCCATCCTCAGGGTCCAGAGGACAACGCATCAAAAACGTGCCCTCTTGCAAAATGGGACATTTAGAAGAGAGTTCACAGCTTCAGCTGTACAAATCGTACTGGAAATGCTGTGCCTCACCGGCTGGCTGTGGGGAGAGCCATGGGGCTACTGTGCCCCCGGTATGGGGAGGGAAGAGCCTGGGTCGAAGAAAAATTCCAGAGCACTGGGAGCAGCAGCCCCAGAGAGAGAGAGACCTGCCTGGTTCCTTCTCCCAAACCAGTGCAGAGAATGCCAAACACGACACACGGCTCAACGCTGCCCGGCTTCCGAAAGCAAAATTCAACTTTTGCTGCATCTGCTCCCCCAACAGGGGTGAAGAGAGATGACTCTTCTCCTGTTGCTGCCGTTGGGATACCGACATACACCCAATGCACTCTTGCCCAAAGAACACAGAATCTGTACTTCACAGTTTCTGCCAGTATCTGTTCCCAGCACACGGGCTCGAGGGAGCTCTTCTCCCCAGCTCGCACTTTCTGTCAAAATCACAGCTTTTATGGTGCGATTTTCATAGACCAGATGAATCCTGTATATAGCAGCATTTCCACAGATCAGCCCACAGTGCTCGTCCCCTTCTATTTCTGCCAAAAAGCGGAAAGGAAAAAAAAGAAGGGGGAAGAATCACTTGGAGCAAGGGAGGGAAAGCAAAGAGGAAGGAAGACTCCAAGGAAATGAAAAACTCACAGGAAAACGCTGCTGCAGTTTTGATTTGTACTTCAATTCCGCACACGAATTTAAAGATTGAAGAAGCCTAACCACTGCAATAGCGTGTGTTATAGCTACGCGCAGTCCTGGGCAGTCACGGCAATAAATCCCTTTCTCCTAAAACCAGGTAATTACTGCAGCAGTTCAGATTAAATAAGCACTTTATCAGAATTCACGGCGCTGAAAGCAAGCAATGCAGCATTAGTAAGTTTGGCATTCCTAATGTATCCAAGATGCAAACTACCAGCAAAATAACACTGCTAAAAAAATGCCTTTTTTTTTTAAAGGAAGCATACAACACTTATTACGGGAGTAAAATAAAGCCTTAAAGCCTAGTTAAAAAATAAATCTGCCTTTGGTGATTTTAGAAGGTAACAATGGAAATAGAGACGAGGATTTCAGCAGAGGCAGAGCTTTGCACGTAGGCAATCACAAGAAGATTTGCAATCAGCTGAAACGCAATTAGAAAAGATACTTGCCACTTTCCAGGCGCTTACAATCCCCGAATTGCCCAAACATTAGCCTCCTTAAGCAACTGAAACACAACCCCAGCGCTGCGGACAGCAGGACCCGAGCGAGCTCTGGCTGGCCGTATTTATTAGCATCACTTCAATGTCAAATAGCCATTAACCGATTCATTTTACCCAAAGAACCGACTGGGAGGATCTCCATGGCGGGTACAGTTACCCTGCAAAGTCATTTCAGCCTCAATACAACAGGACTGGATGACACAGAGGGACACCAGAGAACAGCACGTTGTCTGGACAATTTGCAAGAAATACGAGGTGTCGCCTGCCTTTACCGTAAAGCCCCGATCCAGGCTGTTGGGAAACAAAACTTACAGCTTGCTACTCAGTCTCTCCTCAAATTCCACTTAGATTTTCTTTCAAAGCCCTCGGGACATCCAGGAAAACAAAAGTCCAGATATGATTTAACAAAACAACAAAAAAATTGAAATGTCTGATACCAAATACCTCTCAATAACTGACGATCAAATTGTTTAAGTACATAAAATGTACCAGAGACACATCTCAGCTCCACTGGAACACTTTAATTTTACTTAATGTTCGTTTTGAAAAGCTATAGCGACGTTGTCATGACAATGACAACACAACACCGTTGTTTTCTGCTATCACCATGCAACTGGGTACACATTAGGGTCATGCACGTTGCCATAAAATCTAGTATTTAACCACATTTCTGTTCTCTTTTATTCAAGCAAGCTCCTTCCTCCAGAACATGGTCAAAGAGGGTTTGGCACACTCTTTGGGTAGATCTTTCTGAGGCACAAACTGAAAGCCTGGGAAAAGAAGACGACTTTATATGTAGAAATTCAGCAGTTGGGGGTGGGGGAGCATCTAATTTATGATACAAGACCAATAGCCACGTAGGCACCGACACTGCAGAGCGTTCCCTCTGCCAGCCCCGCTCTGGATAAGCTGTACTCTGAAGATTTGGACTCTAACTCGCATAAAATTTGCCTGTGAAAAGGCAGATTCTTAGAATCAGGCAGATATTAAAACAAAAAAAAAAAAACCAAAACAAACCAAAAAGAACTATTTCAGCTACATCTAGCTTCTGTACCCAAAGCTAGGGTGTTAGTAAGCGGTTATTGCTATCACGTACAGCGTTAGACTTGGTTAGGACCCGGAGAGACTGGTTGCACGTAACGGGCTCTACCTGAGCTCGGCTGGGACTGGTTGAGAGCCTCTGTAAGATGTGCAGGACCTGGCTTTACACTATCCATCTCCAAATCTGCACATCATTATGGCCAGGCAGGAAGAGGGCAGAGGGACAGACAGAAGGCAAGAGAAAGGACAAAGTTAAATCAAAACATCTCCTGGAAAAACCAGCAGGAGACTAACAATTTAATTTGTAGAGACATGAATTAGAGAAACAGTGCTAGAACAAATGGCAGGAGACTAACAATTCAATTTGTAGAGACAAGAGTTAGAGAAACAGTGCTAGAGAAATCCAGATTTCAATGTGGTGTGTTCTAAGGTGTTGCTTCTCTGGCATGTTCTAGACCTGAAGCATCCTTAACTAGCAATGTCTACGTGCAAAAAGAAGTCTAAGTGAAGTGACACACCAAGCCCATAGGATGAATAGCAAAAAAAGATGAGGTGAGATGAAATAAGCGGAGTAAACACCCAAATCCAAGAAAACTCGTGCTGCCGAGGATGAAGGTGGATGCTACTGGTACCTGAGCAACTGGGCTTAGAGCTGGCTCAGGTGTGACCACGGCCACCACAGCGTAAGAAGTCTAGTCCTCAATTCCACTGCAAACACGCATATTATGTGCACTTATCACTGTAACCAGAGTTGTCACCATAAAAAAACTTTAAAAAAATTATATAAAGTAGGTCTCAATTTAGCTTGGCAAACGCTAGTGGAAGAATCAGTGATTTTAAAAAGAGCTGCATCTTGCACAATAATGCTCTTTGGTATGGTTGGGAGACTAAAGCTTTAGAGCTCATTTGCAGGGGCACTCTGTCCCAGTCTGAGTAACGTATCTCAGCCCTTGCCTCCCTGTTCAGACCTCAGCTGGTTTTATCTGGGGCAGCCGAGGGCCAAAAAAGAACTTCAGTGCCTAAAAACTGCTTCACGAGCCCAGAAAGGAACTTCCCCCTAACACCAGTGAAGTCTGAACAGGACCACACGGCTTCCCTACTTAAAAAATGCATAAAGTATCTTCCTGAATTACTACTAACAGCCACGATGTGTGGGACACAGCAATATTCCAAACAAGAAGCCGCAGTGCAGCCCCCAGAGCAGCGCTCCGGCACGCGAGGCTGTGGCACACCACCTCTCTCACAGTGCTCTGCGCGCAGCCATAGCCAAGTCCCTACTCTCTGTTGCAACTACATGACTCGCAAAGGGACACGGCTGTCAAAAGACATTAGCTTTACATGAAAAACAAGCAGAACCACTCATAAGCTTTATACGTTTGAGCAGAAATATTATAGCTGCTCTGGTGTGGAACTCTTCCTTCTCCCAAACAGCTCACCAAGGCGGGCGGCTCTGCAGGCTGACCTTCCAGGTGGGGTTAGGCAACCAGAAATCTGGCATTCTGTGTATTCCTCTTAAAAAGGGCAAAAAGCCCAACCCTGCCTTTATTATCTGAAGGTAACTGCTACCAATCCTTAGCAGGAATGGCTCTTCGAAGGGCTCAGGGATTCAAGGAACTTGACTATAAAGGAGGAAAAATCTTTTCTCTGTACCTGTACATCCAAAGGGAACTCCTTGGATCTTAGAAGCATTCACTATCTTGATTCCTCCCAAACTTCTTGGCAGTTTATTTATTTAGCAGTGGGTACAGTCAGTTACAGCAATAAATTTTGCCCTCGTTCTTAAAAACCCTACCCCAGTTTAAATAGTCCCTGGCTCCTGTTGTTGGCTTGGCTGGGTGCAGTGGAAGCCTCACCACACGCACTCGCCATGTTCATATCTGAAATACAAACCCCGTCCTCCCCTTCCTCTCTGAGGCTTCTGCCTTTCTGTCTGCAGAGCATCTGACAACGCTGGCACCTGCTCAGAAAGGTGCTCAGAAAGTGGAGTCTTCACGCCAGAAACAAGAAGATTGCTGTCAAATAACATTCTTCCGGAGGAAGTATTGGGGACAGGACCCACATGCCACTTCCCCACGGGACAAGGGTACTGGTGCGCAGTCTCCATGCCAACAGGCTGCAAGTGTCTATGTGCACGGGGAAAGCATATATATACATGCATAAATATACATATTATATATTTTGTTATATATATCTACCTACAGTATATGTATATCTAGTTTTAAGACTGATTTAGGAACTCCAAACAACATCCCGGGGTCGATATATGTGAATGAGACCTTTACTGTAAAAAATAGGTCTCCGATTTTACTGATGCCAGGTTATCACTCTGAGGTTTAGATTAGCACTAGCAGGATCTAAAAAAGCCCGTGGCAACACGAAGCAGGGCTCTTGGATACGGAAGCCATTCCCACGTGACTCGACAGCTTCCCTTTGGGCAGTGGGAGATGCTGAGCACAAACAACATTTTCTGATCTTAAAAAAAAGGAATCCCTGCTGCTGAAGATTTTCAAGTTCTAACAAACCCGAAGAGCCATGTTTAATTCCTCTCCATCACCCATTTGTAACTTCTCTTTCTTTCAAACTGACATTTGTCTTTGGTTGCCTGGCACTTAATTTCTATCAGTTAGGGTTTTATTGATTCAAAATGATTCTACCATCTCCAACAGAAGATCAGTTTCTTTGTTTCCCTGCTTTTATGTCCAAAGAGCTTTTAAAAAGGCACAATAAGACTCAAGGTTTGGTTTGGTTTCCCTGAATATCTTTCAAAGCATCAGTGCTGCTGACCTGCATGTACAGAAGAAGGAAAAAAAGGGAGAGACACAGAGAGAGGGAGAGAAAGAGTGAAAGAAGAAAAGAGGAATAAATGAAAACGTACAAGGGGGGAAGTAGCTCCAAGACGCTGGACGGGCTCCGTGGGCAGGGGAGACTGGGAAGGTATAATTAAAAAAAAAAAGAAAGAAAGAAACAAACAAAAAGAATCTGGTTAAAACATGCACCCATTGCAAACGGGTTAATTTCATGTAAAGCTCAGCGAGGCTATACACAGAGCTAAATACGACCACAGACCCAATCCTTCAAGCTTTTTGGTGCTTTATTCCCTAAACACTTTGGCAATTCATTAGGATCCAAGAATTCCCCAGCCAGTGTGTCCCAGCTCCAAAAAAAAAAAAATAAAACCAAAAAAAACCCCCCCAAAAAAAAACCCCAAAAAAACCCCCAAAACCAACCCAATATTTTGCATGGTTGAACTTTTAGCAGGAGGCCCATCCCTGCTGAGCAAGCGAGCGGAGCCCGGGATTTGTTTGCGTTACTTCCCATGGCTACTGAGCATGTGTTTATGGTTAAGCCCATGTTTAAGTACTTTGTTGAGTCAGAAACAGGGCTGGAAGACGTACCGTTTCTTTATGGAGATGGTCAATGCCAACCACTTACAAAAAAGAAAACAACTCCCAGATTTGTAAATTTACATTTTTGCGTAATTCGGTTCCTTATGCATTTAGCTTTCCTCCATTTCTAATGGTGCTAAAGCAGACATCTGCCTTATTTCTCATTCTCTGCAAAAAGAAAACCAAAACTGTCTCACGAGATTTGTCTCAATTTTGTCTCAACTGTCTGTGTTTTCCTGTTGACAAAAGGTGTTCTTCCCAAAAATCATTAATTGCAGAGAAGGCAGACACTTGGCTCTTGCTGCCAAGTGTTAGGTTTTTGTGTTGTTTTTTTTTTTTTTGGGGGGGAGGGGGCATGAAAGAGAGAAAACACGAAGTCCAGGAAAGAAGAGATAAGCCCAGCTCAAATCCGGGGGTTAAGCAAGTTGGCATTGTCCTGCTGAAGTCTCCCTTTGAACACCCAGCCCAGTAAGGCTCAATCACGGCGGCTTTCGGGGCCTTGGAGAAATCTCTGCAGCACAGTCTTAAAGACACGTGCGAGTCTCCTGAAGAAGTCGTTTTCACACTTTTTTTTGAGCGTTGAGCTTTCATCCTGAAATCTCCGTCCACTCGGGGCTCTGCCTGAGCTCCACGGGAGCCAAGAGAACAGGATTTCTGGAAGGATTGGTCCTTAGGGCTGTCAATACTGAGAGCACATTTTCTGTCTCCTGGGCGGCCCGACCACCTTGGTGTGTTCATGCCCTCCCTGCTTCCATGCTGGAAATGGATGCCTGGCTTGGCTCAAGAAAATTTTCGTTTAATTTGGCTTTAACGAGGCAGTCGAATGCTGAACCCCAAACAATTGGTTTGTTTACGTAAGATTAACGAGACTGGTACTAATTGCATACATTTTATCTTTCTGTATTTTATGTGCACTCATCAGTGTCAAATGGCTGTTCAACCCAGGCACCTGCAGAATGTAAATTCTATTTGCACCTTATTCTTCCTGGGTTTTTTAGTTAAAAAAAAAAAAAAAAATCAAACCAATCTTTGTTGTCCAGGGGTTAGCAACTAGCCTGTTTCAAACCAGGCGTGACCTCTTAAGAGTCTGTTATGATTGCAACAGCTCTAAGATAATGAATATAATTCAGTTTGCATTTTTGCAGTTAAAATTAATTCATTCAGCGCCGCACCAGAGCCTTCAGGAGGTCAGAACAGAGTTCGTTGCCTGATCCAGACCTCAATTTCAATCCTCCTGTAGTTCAGTGGATTATCTGTATTTGGCACGCTGACCCAGATTAATCTATTTATGTTTTAAAAAAATATTATTCATTTACAACAGCTTGTAATACTAAAAAGTACCCTTTAATGTGTCCTAAGTTGCGTATCGTAAGAGTACATTTACCTGTTAAATCTAAACAAATGAACTGATGGCACAGTAATTTGAAAAATCCTCCATAAAGTTGGTCAGAGCTGCTGGGATTATTCCTGCTTTTATCCTAAACAAGACTGAGGAACTGGTGAGAACAACCCCTGACGTTTTAAAAACGGTTACTGTTTTGAAAAAAAGAAAGGGAAACGTTACCTTCTTATCCCCCACGTCTTCGCTTAAGTTCTAACCGTCCCAAGACGCTACTCGTTAGCAAAAGACAGCAAACAAATTGCATGTATGAGGTGAAGCGTGGGATGCGATTTTAAATATTGTTAAACCACAGATACCCACAATTAGAAGAAAGAACGGACTGAAACAGGTAACAGACGTGCTGCTGTTAACATTGCCAAAGGGACGAGTGGGGACAATATGAACGAACACACAACACACTCTTCCCAGAAAAGACCAACCAGAGACGGACAGAAGGGAATGGGAAGAGTGAACACGGCCACAATCTCCAGGCAATTCCCAGATGTTCACTCAGAAGGAAAAAACAAACCAGCTATCCACTTTCTGCTAAGCAGCACAATGAATATTCAAAAGATTCACTTCTCACCGAATATCTGAAATTCAAATGCAACCTTTATCTATCTTTTAAAAAATCCTTACAAATACAAGCTGATTCCATCTACTGCAGTACTGAAATTCCAATTCAATATAATAATTTAGGCTAAGAAGTTATCATTGCAGTATTGTACCCGAGTAAGAATCCAGGAAGAATTTAGGAAAACAGGCAAGTGCTCAAGCAATCTGGGGTTTGGTGAGCCCACACTACCTTCCCACAGAAACAGGATTATCAGTTTGCTTCCCACCTGAAACAAAAAAGCATTTTCTTACAGCACCGAACACGAAAAAAAAACAGGACATGGGCTTAGTACAATACTGACGGGAAAATACCACCTACAGGTAACTTCAGGACCCCCCGCACACCCCTTCTTTCCTTGTGTGGGTTTCTCCTGCGTACTATGCTTGAAAAAGGAAAAGGCTAACCAATTTTGTTAAGCAATAATGAAAGGGACTTTAATTTTCAGGGGACAGCCTGCGTGCGCGTACACGCACGGATCCATACCCGTCTCCGCGAGCATCCCTGCCCTTGCAGCGTTTTGGGAGACGACAGCTTTGACAAGCCACACTTCAGTGTCAAATGTATTTCAGAGGTGACTCAAGGCAAAACCAGTATTCTTTCTTATTGCTTTGAATTTTCTGAAGAGAATAAAAAGGACAGTTTTCCTGTATGGTCCCTTTTCTTTCCTTTACCTCAGGCAGCGGCTGCGTTATCCGTGCTGTAAACATGCACTTCCCCAGGCAAAGAAAATATCGTTTCTAAAAGCAGAGTTTGCACTTAAACCCGACCCTCCTCTCCCATTCCCCGTGTTTCATTTTCATTTCAACCTCAGTCATTATTTGTACTGCATTATAGACCACTGCCGTATTTTACGGTTCTATTAGCATGCTGTCCCCATCACTTCTGTAAATCAAACCCTCTAATTATAAATAATAATAAAAAGGCAGGGCAGAAAGTTCTTTGCTTCCCATCTGCTTTTCATTAGATTGCTCAACTCAGCCAAATCTAGGGACAATTAAACAACACAAGGAGTTTTATGTTTGTAAATTCCTTCGTGGCAAAGAGCTTTATGCTGCAGATACAAAATGTCCTCGATGCTCTACACATTGCATTTTGATTAAAGAAATTGAAGTTTGTACGTTGATAAGTATGCTTTATCAAGCCCAAATCTAAAACTTCATATTAATTCTAAACGAAATGCCCGGCTAATGCCGAGTAAGGAGAAAAGCTCCAAGTGGTCCCTTTTAGAAAAGTCTATATTTCTTTGGGAAAAGCCAATCTGATGTTTTAAATACAGATAAGGGGAGAAAATCAGCTGATGTGGATATTTATGTGGATGAGAAATACCCTGCATGTTTAAGCCACAGGTTAGAAGACACTAAACGCATGGGTGGGGAAAATGCAAGCTCTCCTGCAGTTCCCAGGCAGGCCCTGGAGGAACCTCTCGGAAAGCTCCAGTTTCCCATTTCCCAGCAGTGCTGCCCGAGGCACTGGGTGCTCCACGAGCCCCCGCTGCCCCATGGCACCCTCTGGGGCTGCGCTGCCCCGTACAGCCGGGATAACCCAGCCCAGGCACCTCCAATGCTTCCTCCCCCGCTTCATCCTCTCGCCCCAGCACTTTCTCCTCCAGGCAGAGAGGTTCCTCGAGCTCCCCAGCATCACCCTCATCACACCCCAACTATGGGAACCTCCTCCCTGGCTCCTCCTCTAACAACCCAGCAAGAGTCTTCCAGGCTTCAGCCTCCACGCCACCGCTGCCGTTACTTCCCAAGGTGGAAAAACCAGAAAGCATAATGCTCCAAAGAAACGCTCTCATAAATTCTGCGTGCGAAGGAAGGGCAGGGCAGGGAGGCAGACAGCTGCGACGCTCGCTCGAGCAGCCCTTACATCTGAAAGCTCGTTAGTCTTCTTCTAGAGCAGCCCTTTGCCTTTAATTGTACGCAAAGAACATCGGGGAAGGTCAACAGGGACAGCCTCATGACTTGGCAATATCTTTCAACTTATTACTTTTAATAGGGCCTGGGCTTTTGGTATCAACTGTGTAACAAACATTTCCCAGGACTGAAAGAGGAAATCTACCCCCTAGTGTGTTGTTAAAGCCAAATAGAATCTATTAATCTAAGTTGCTTCGTTATCTCTCATTAAAGCAGAGCAAGAAACTATTCACTAGCAGCTCAGGACGTTTAATTGCCTGAGCCATATTTCATAATAAACACTTGCTTATGATTGTATCTATCAGCCTGGACTTTATTTAGATTTAAAGTTGCCCTTGTCGACACGCTGTGGCTGCTGGGGCAGGGAGAAGTGACTGATCCCAGCGTTCAGAGATCAGCTTCAAACAACACCGGGCAGATACTGGGTTTATGGAACGACCACCTGCTGCAGCGCTTTGAATTGCCAGTGATCTCCGTGACACTGATTCTAGCAAATACCTTTGCGTGTTCCCAGGAATAACAAAGGCTGGAGATACCAGTGGCTGAGAAAACTATTTCCCTAAACTGGCTGCTCTCTGAGGCGGGCAGACGAACGCAGCGCGCTGATGGCTTGGGACGCTCACCTCTTCTTACCGCTGAAGCAAAAGTTCCAAGCTGTAACCCAAGATCTGATAAAATGCACTTCCCTTTGTAGAAGTCAAACTTTCGAATCACATCTATTTGTTTTAAAGTATCAAGTCAGCAATCTTATAAGATAAGGAACACCATTAAAACGAAGAGAAAAGATGAAAAGAACGCCAGTTAACCAGCTTTCCGACTCAACTTGCTTTAAGAAAGATCAGCAATTTCAAACTGCTTTCTCTCAGTATAAAAGATATACAGATATATCTTTCTATATATGAATATATAATTTTATTTTTTTTTTTAAATCGGAAGAATTAAACAAAAGCTTCACCACCAGTAAATTCTGCAGAGATCTCAGTTATGCCAGCTCATCTAACTGCAATCACTTCCAGTGTATACTGGGACGACAGTAGAGTCATATCCAAGATCTCGTTTTCTATTTATTGTTCCTTTCATCGGCAAAGCTTGGGATTAATTTCCCTGTCTTTCATACACTACAGAACTGTCCAGAAGACAGTGGGGAGTAGATGGAGCCATACACCCAGAGCAGAAGCAATTAGGATTCCAAGTTCTGTTATATCTGACTTTCTCCATCAATCCCCAAATAGAAAGAAGCTTCCAGTACCTAATTAATTAACCTATTCCACCTAAATCAGCAAAAACATTTTTGGGTCACCTGTATGTTCTGTATGAAAAAAACCTAACACGTAACAATCCCTGGACACCAAGAACGGGGTTGCTGCATGGAATCACTCGTGACAGATTGCCGAAGGAATCTTAAATTCTTACAAGCTTAAAACCTTTCCAGTCGTGCAGGAGATGGACGTAGACACGAGCTTACAGAACACCGCAGATGAAAGACATTCAACAGTGGCAACTATTCAGAGAGAGGTAACGTGCGGGTGATCAACACATAAACGGATGACGTGGTATGTATAAAGGACGATCGATACACAGAGTACAACATGGTACGTATAAAGGAGATATCAAACACGGAACAGCAAACAGGTAACTCCATTTCATTTCTACGGCACCATAAAACTTAATACACTTACCTGGTTTTGGCACAGAATTGGTCACGGACTGAGGAACTTTGTCGTTAATTAGTTCAACGCACTCACTAGGAAAAAATCCAACCTGTAGTAAAAACAGAAGGAGAGACACAATATTGAATGTAGTGGTTTTGAGATCTGAATTGTTAAACCAACAGCTAGCAAACATTTTCCTCGGACTCTGCTTGCCTGATGCTCCATAACATTATCCAACATAAAATGACCAGCGTTAAGAGTCATAATTTCATAAAAGGATGCAGCCAAAAATTCTACAAACCGAATAATTAGTTCTGTAAAATACGGTTATAGGTCTGTTTTCTAAGCTTGGTTCACAGGACAGAGATACCCAACTTGGAAGAGAGAGGGGAGAGGACAAGTGTGCAGCACCCCCCTAAACCTCAAGTGGAACTCGAGAGAGACAGAAGGACTTCAGCTGGGTTTCTGCACCCGGCTGCACGTATGGAACGTGAAATTTAATGAAGAGAGCTCCGAGCATCTCGATTATCGGTACTCCAATCTCACCAACCCCTGACCTTCGTTCACCGTCAGAATACTGTATTCGCAAGCACTTTAATATTTGATTCCTTTAGAAAACCGAAATCAAATATGGGCCAGTATATTTGCATGTCTGTGTAGTCCCATTACAGAAAAAGGCATATTCTCCTGTAGGTCAGGAGAAGACACTTTGAATGCACAAAGTGCTCTGCCGTGTCCCGGCCTTACTGCGTGCGCATGGTCTGACGAGCATGAGCAACAAGCGATACTCCTGAAGCATTCAAATTAAGCGTGTTTAAAGAGCTTGTTAAAAAAGCTCTATGTGGTTTTAGTTAAATTGAATTAAAGTCAGTCTTAGTCCTGAGAACAGGTTTAATAAAATATACATAGAGGAAAATGACTTCTACATTCATAAGTAAGAACCCAGTAAATTGCCTAGAAATAAATGTAAGTATTTTTAGAAGAAAGAGCGTGATGTAGCAAAAAATCTCTAGCAAGAGCCGGAACGCCTGGTGTGTACTGTCATGTCTGCTCTGAGCACGGACAAGCCATTGCCACTGTTGTGCCTCAGTTTCCCTGGCAGCAAAGGACAGGGAGAACAGTGTCACGTATCCATGACTGAGAAGTGATGTGACAGAACAGCTGCCAAACGGACCGCACGAGCTCTTTAACCGTTGGGATTGATCCACGCATCTGCTAATCACGCTGAAACAGAAAGAATATTCCAGGAACAAAGCCCAGAGGCGAGACTCCCCTTAGCAAATATTTGAAGATGCTTCAGAAGCAGGGCCCCACCACAGCAGTGCTGTGCCGAAAATTCAGACAGCCCCTGAATGCAGCTGCTCCTCTGCTGCCAGCATCACTGACCATGGAGACAACCTCCAAGTGCCCAAGTCACAGCAAGGACCTGCGACTGATGACTTTCCAGTGCTAATTGCCAGCGTTCCTGCACTGACCTGACCTTTAACACGGCATTTTTCTCTGCATCTTCATCCTGAGAGGAAATGTTTTCCTATGAGGGGGGTGAGGGACTGGCCCAGGTTGCCCAGAGCAGCTGTGGCTGCCCCATCCCTGGAGGGGTTCAAGGCCAGGTTAGAGGGGGCTTGGAGCAACCTGGTGTGGTGGGAGGTGTCCCTGCCCAGGGCAGGGGGTTTGGAACGAGATGATCTTCAAGGTCTCTTCCAACCCAAATCACTCCATGATTCTGTGATCCCCTGTAACTCAGAAATGCTGGAGAGACTGTCTAAACCACCATAAGGGTTAAAGACTAGAGGATGGGGAGGATCTTAAAGTCTTGTTGAAATAAGATGTGCCTGCAGAAGTTCACATGCCACCCAAAGGTCTCAGTATCTGGGGAGAAGTGAATTTCCCTTTCACTATTTAAGGATTTGGGCTAAGATGTGATCAGATGGGAATCTTACACTCCCCAGAATCCCAGCCTTCCTTCCACTTTACAGCATTTTCCTTCTCACTCTCATCTCAGGTGAAAGTCATGCCAGACCAGAACCTTGGGCAACTTTTAACCGTTATTCCATATTTCCAGACCTTTTTCTCCCTCCTCACCCAACACAGCTTCTGTATTGTGAGATGTAATTCAAGCACCACCACCCTTCGGAGCATTTCCAGAAGCAGGATTTCCTGTCCCGTGTCAGGCATGCGGTTTGGACAGCTGAAAGCATCAAGTCGCTTCAGGCAGCCGCGGTTTGGTCAAGTGCTGCCACAATGCATGGCGAAGAGCCAGAGGACGGGCCCCAAGCTCATCTCACCAGAAGAAGCGAGCCAGGGCCGCTGCCGGTCATGTCAGCACATCGATGAAATTCATTGGAGCCACAAGGCAGGCAGTGCTGCCCGGCTGGCAAACAGTCCCTTCTCTGTTTATTCCTCTTAAACAATTCCCTTTTGTCTCCAAGGAAAAAAAAAAAATAGAAAAACTCTCTCCTACTCCCAGTTGATTTTCACCCATAAACGTCCAAGCCATTTAGCAGCAGTGTCACACACAGTGTGTCCAGGTCAACACTCCAGACTTTGAAACTATTCCAGATCCCCTAAGGGAAGCAACAGTTCATAGTAATCCCAGACGATTCCTTCCTGCACCCTCAAAATTCCACAGTCCCCAAAATCTTGGACTTTTTGTCCAAGAGGACAAACTAATCCATCATCCTTAATGTTAAAGACTCAGAATATGCTTCTTGTCAAGACTCCGGCAGCACGGGAACAGCAGCACGCTGGATGAGCCGACCTTGTGTCTCTGACCGATGGCTGCCCGTAATTGAGACCGGCCTGCGCTCAAGTGACTCACAGAGCTGAAGAACCCCTCCAAAACCCAAGATAATGTATGGTTTCACCCAACCGCTCGCTCAGCTGGGCGCGCCAATTTTGCAAGGAGATGATATCCCGGAGTTGTATAATGTACTGGCGAATTTTGTGCTGTTTCTAGATAGAAATACGCCAATTAGCAGGAGAAAAGCAGCAGGAATCCCAGCATCACACAGAGGGGCCCTTCATCAGGCAACTCATAGCTCAGCGATGCTGCTTTGCTGGGAGATGCTGAGAAACAGGCTGATTGGTACATAAGCCAAAACTATGGGTATTGAAACAACATCTATTATATGTTTTTTAAATGCTTTCCTATAGCTAAGAGTCTCCCTTGGACATTTCCTGTGCAAGAGATGCCAAAGACAATTTTTAAGTTAGGAAAAACACCCACATCCAGGGAAAGCCTCAGCCCCAAGCCACAACCGATACGTTTGGGAGGCTCCACAGCTGAAGTGACGGAGCCTCTTTCATTCTCAGTGCTCTGAGAACCTCTTTTAATTGCCCACAACGTCTATGCCTGAGATGCGTAAAGGAACCTGAAGTACTCGGACACTAATCTTCCATTAATCATAATGAAAAAGGGTGGGTCTAAATCCTACCCCAAATCCCATACTGTAATCTAAAGGACGTTTGCCTTTGATTATTAACATAATGTGCCTCCTGTTTCTGGATGATATAGTCAATGCTAAACATGAGTTTAGAAGTGAAAAAAGGGTCAAGATGGTTATGTCACCACTTCTAGATATCTCGGAGCCTTTCCCAAATAAAACACTACAGCTGTTCTCAAGGTATCCTTTTTGCCATGTTGACAACTAAAAATTATAATGCACTTTTTAGGGAAAGAGAATTTTCACTTGTGCTAGTGTTGACAAGCTCTCTGATGTTAACTTCCTGGTAAGAGTGCTGATGCCTTGCATTTTCTGACTTATTTATTCTGACTTTCCTTGTAAGATTCCCAAGGGATCATCTTCAGGCTCATAACCTATAACTTATGCCTCAATTCCCACCCACTTAAAAGATGCTGCCTTTCCTCCCATGGCAAGGTTTCCATGATTTTGTATAAATAAATGAGTTTAGTCCAACAGTTAATCTCAACGGATGTAGTAAGGCACTGTTAGAGCTTGAGCCAGGATTAAAGGATTTGGCAACGTATGAAAATTAATAGCAAGGACAGTATATATTTAGATAAATACAAGGTCTTCTAAAGGTTAAAAAAATCACTACACACCTTAACCAAAGGAGGAAAGCACAGGCTATTGTGTACTAACATTTCTGCAACAGCTACTATATCTTTTTTCCCCGCTTTTGTGACAGCATCTGCTAAAACTGGAAGATCCATGAGGCTTTAAGGGGAAAAGTCAAAATAACAGCAATCATTTTCCGTGCACGAAGAGGGAATTCAAACGAATTGGAAAGCAGTAGCAACATAAATGGCAAATGAAACGTTGAGACATTTTCATTGTTTTCTGGTTTTGACATGGGCCCATGGGTACGGGAGAAATTTAATTTTAAAAAAATTTCCCTTTTAGTTTTAGATCATGATGGGTTAGCAAAACCTAACACTTTTATTGCTTGTTTGGCTTTCACGAGCAGAATTTTGACTACGCTGTTAGCCAAGTAACTACACAGTTAGGGCAGGGAGCAGGGCGCCCTCACCTGCTTTCCCAAAGCCCACTGGCACACTAGTGCCAAGAAGGTACTCACCCATCTGGAGGGACACCAGTTACACGGAATCACGGAATTTTTCAGAGTTGGAAGGGACCTCTAGAGATCATCTAGTCCAACTCCCCTGCTAAAGCAGGATTGCCCAGAGCACATCACTCAGGAATGCATCCAGGCGGGTCTTGAAAGTCTCTGGAGAAGGGGATTCCACAACCTCCCTGGGCAGCCTGTTCCAGGGCTCTGGTACCCTCACCGTAAAGAAGTTTTTTCTCCTATTTGATAGGAGGATCAAATAAGAGGCTCAGGACTGCTAGTCCTCTTATCCTGAACTCTAGCAAAAGACAGCTGAACATCCTGGCCACAAAACTCTCCTAATTTCTTTTATTCACAAAGAAAAAGAATGTCTGTGTGTGTCAGTAGATGTTAATTATCCGTTCCTGACTGGTACACCAGACGGAAAATGAGGTGAGGCTGGTCAAAGGCTCTTCCAACATTCCCACCTTCCGGAGCGTCCAAATGTTGAATGTTGCTACCAAAGGTCCCACGCACTCCTAGAGCGAGGTGTGAGCAACCTCCGCTGCTCCATGGAGGGACGCATCCACGCCTGGGGTGCTGGGAGACGCCAGCTCACGCGTCCCAGTGCCTGGCCCCACGCAAACTCCTGCTCCGCGCCTCCGGAAAAAGGGCAGAGGGGACGCGTGCGGAGCAGGAAACTCATGGCAAATCAGTTCGGACAGAATTTTGCCCAATCTGTTCCTGCAGTTGGCAGCGTTTTACAAATGGAAGTGGCCATCTGGCTGAGAAACGACGTCACTGGTGACACGTCTCCACCGGGCTCTTGCACATCGCCTGTTTTGCAGGTGACATCATTCCCCAGCCAGATGGCTGCTCTTGCGCCCAGCTCCCAAATCAACACACGTGAACCAGAAATCAAACTTTGGCTTCTCATTTAAGAACTGGTGTCTCCAACGTGACACGAGCCACAGAAACGTGCTCAGCCTTCCGAGGCCGTTTTTATTAATTGGTGCCCTACATGTTATTTATTAGAAAATGATGCGCAAGAAAAAAATAAAAGGCTTTAACTAAAAGCTGGTTTTAGTTGACCAAGTTGACCAAAGACAAATCCAAGATAGAACATGGCCCTTTTTCAGAAATCTATTCAGTCTTAAAGCCCGTGTTGGGGTTCAGCGTGGAATATGGTTTGAAGCCAGGGTTTCACAATCAGTTCAAGCTCACGTAAGCACAGGCTGATGGCGAAAACGTCCAGCCCGCCCTGGTTACGCACGGTCTTGTGCATTTCTTTGTGTCACCCCCAGCAGCCGTGCAAGAGCGCAACTGATGAAACTACACCCAAAAGACAGCATTACTCCAAACATCAAAAGACAGTTGTGCATCGCCTGTCCCTAATGATTCACCTGCCTGCAACGGAGTCACTGATTGAGAAGACAAGGCATGAAGAAAAAGAACAAAGAGGGCTGGAAGGCTGTTAATGTGGAGGTGGCTGTAATTTAGGTAACAATCTCACAATGAAAGCAGTGACTCACTAAGGACATTTAAAAAGAAAAGGGCTTGAGGAAAAATATCTTTTAAATCGTTTTAGTTTAACCAGAGAAAACAATAAGAAGCCTAGTGGGTTGTTTTGTTCTGCAGAGGATGAAGTGCCTCGCCAGACGCAGTCATTAGATCAGGAATTGGGAGACAGGCACCCGCCACTGCAGCACAGAAACGTGAAGGGTAAGAAAAACGGTGATTCATTCCTGAAGGACGGCTCAGGCAAAGGATCAATGGACTTCCATGCAGAATCAGAGCTGCAGTTCAAACAGAACACACTTGCAACATATCAGATTTGCGTTTCTACCAGATTTGCCTTTCTGTTGATGTCTCCAGACCTGCCTCATTTGTATAACCTAGAAAAACCCTTGATTTATCCTAAGAGATGGAGGAACATGCAGAAACGAATGCACTTTTGCCCAGACATACACAAGTCACAGCTGGTTTAAATCCACAAAACCAGGTAAGTTCTTTTAAGTCAAGAAGTAATTTTTTTCCACATTCAGCGAAACCATGCTCTCCCCTTATCAAGACATGATTTACAATGTAAGCTGGGGTCCATTTGATAAAACCTTGCTCCTCTCCTAACACAAAGCAAAAACCCGAGAAATAACACGAACAAACTGTCCCAACATTTGGTCTTTGGACCTCCTCCTTTTATCTGCTCTCAGAACCACAACTATCTGGCAAGACAGTCTTTGCTGATTTATTTTATTAATTAAAAGGACTGGATGAACAGATTGCTATCACTTTTACAATGGCTGTTGTTCCTAAATTGGAACTGAATTGTTTGCTTGTAACAAATGCTTTAAAGGCTGCACATATTACTATATTATACGTATTACTATAACAACATTTTTCACCAATACACTCTTTTAAGTATTCATCAAGTACACTCCTGTACTGAACTGTAACACATCTCTAGATCTGGTGATAAAGTTCCTTTCTCTGAATTCTCTTCTCACTGCAGCAGTCACTACGGTCAAAAAAACTCCCACTGCATCAGGAAATGTACTTTTGCTGTACACTCACAGCTTATGGGCCTTAAACTTGAAACACAGGTTAAAAAACCCCCTCTCTCCCTCCTTTTACAGCCCTAAAATTTGCATCTCTTGGTAGCTGATGGCGTTTCATGGAAATGAAAAGCTCCGATAAGTACGTTTCAAATAAATGACAAAAACTGTCAATTCACAGGAAAAACGCACCCCTCTGCAAATCAGCTGCGCGGCTGTGTAAGGGCTATGTTTCGGCAGCAATAACAGAGCCAGCACGGCTTATGAAATGACTGCTGGCGCCTGAGATACAGCTGCTGAGAAGCACCTCGGAGCTGAGGAGCTTTCCCCCGCCGGCAGCAGGAGCAGAACGCGCACAGATGCTCTCCTGCCCCACCGCAGCTGACAGGCAGCAACTTCTTCAAACCCGCTAACTTCGTGTTCTGCGTTTGTGCAAGCGCATCCTGAGAGCTACCGAAACACGTATTCTGGCAGCTGCATTTCCAACAGCGCGGTTCAGCACCCGTGATCTGATTCCAATTGTGAAAGATTCTTGCTTATAGTTTAAGACACAGGATTATTCCAACCCTAATTTTCTGTTAAGCCAAAACACAGTGCTCTATTTCTGCAGCTGTTCCGCTCTGTTGTGTCAGGAGACTGACTGCACGGGGATAGACAAACCCTGTTAAAGCAGTTTGCTCATCAACGTATCTCCGTGCTGGGAAAGCACAAGAAGATCGCTGGGATCTGAGAGACAGAAGGCAGCGACAAACTGCAAAAGAGGTCCCTTGCTTCTTGCGTCTTTAATCACCAGCGATGCTCTTCGTGTCACCATTTCAGCCACGGAGCTTGAACCAAATAACTGAATCCACGTCCTGCGTGGGGATGCCATACACTTGTAATCAATCAGCTTCATGCAAAGGGACTGCGCTCACGCACGAATCACCAAGTTGGTTTGTTTTATTGATTCACTTGGAAGCGAAATGTGGCATAGCCTGATCATTCCCAGCAGTACTCAAGCATTTCATTAATTTTTGATAGTACGGCAAATACGGCTTTAGGGCTTCTAGGATAAGACAAGAGTCCTGCAAAGGCATAACACAGTTCAAAACTAGAAGAACTGTCAAGTTTGTTCAAGAAATATCAATGTGGTAACTCTAGAAACAAATTTAATTTCAGAGCAGGTATTGTATGTCCACGCTGCTCTGATTTTACAAAGAGATACTGCCTGAATTCCCACATCTGATATAAGCCAAGGAAAGCTGTATCTCGTGTGCTCTGGCTAATGGGTGAGAAATGTAATCGTATAACTAACACTCCATTCAGATGGGATTCCCAGCGTTTGGAGATGCAGTTGCCCACAGAAAGGCCTGTCAGGGAATAGCTGAGGGACTTTGAGAAGACTTCCTGGGCCAAAGTATACAAGTGTCTGGGGTCAACTCTGACCCCTTCCAGAGCAAACTCGTAATTCCACCTACTCACAGACGGCAACTGCGCTATGAAAATCCCTCCTACTCGAAAGGAGCTGAAATGTGAGACACCACAGTGTGAGAAGGCAGAATGTCAGTTACCTTCAGTAGCTTTTGGGGTTTGTTTAGTAAATAGAGACTTTTCTTTAATTAAATTTCCTAATGAGAAAATCCAAGCTAGGGAATAACAACTCTTTTAGCAGGAAGTGCCATTTTGATGCACAAGTTTTGGTACCTAATTCCCAGGTACATTTAGGATCTTTTGAAAATTCAGCCTCAATCTCTCTGCTCTAAGATATACAGAGACCAGTAATATTATCACTACACAATAAATGCAGACACGATAGCAGAGCTTAATTGGGTGCCTTGTCCGAGTCAGTGGCACTGTCTTATCACTAGGCTTTCTCCGGACCCTCTGTGTTGTGCCTGATCTAGTTTTAGACAGTGGAAGGAACGGGATGACGTGAATTGCAGTGTCAGCTGCCTCGGAGGGGGTGCAACAGGAGCTTCCACTAACATCAGGCCAGCTGTTGATCATGGCTACCCCTGCCCCGCACAGCTGCGTAGGGAGACACCTTCCTATGAAGGCCACGTGTCTGCTCGAACCCAAGTCCAGAGGGAATGGGGAAGTCATTTTACACCAACGCAGGGACACTCTGCTTCCATCCATGAGCAATCCTGCAGTTCTGTGAACACGGTACTGAGTCCCCTGCCTTGATTTAAGTCACACTCTCACGTCTGATGCTTGTGCCTACCTGGAATCCATGTTTGCCTCTCCACCACGTGGTCAGCTCCTTTGGTGGCATATCAATAACGGACACTATGTCTCCCACCTGCAAAAGATGGGCAACATCAATCACAGTCTGCAGCATGGCCAGGAGGAAAGCACAATTCAAATAATCGCGCTCTTCAGCACTGCAAACCGCTGTACAACTTGCGAGCAACTGCGCCAATGCCAGCCTTGAGACATCTGCCTTTGTAAAACCAACCCGAGCGGTGGAAGAGTTACTGCATTATACAACACACAGGATACAGCTGTTCCTAAGGAAACCGTTCGCACAGGCAGCAGGCTCCCTGCCAAGGGGTACAGAAGCCGCCTGATGAAACTGCAGACATAAGTAAGCAGCGATAGCGTGAAACGCTTTGGAAGATATTCGCAAGGAGCCGAACTAATTTTTACTACATGCCCTATATATGCCTACGTAGGCATCCACATATGTCTCCTTGTTTCCTTTCACAGCAAAAGTTAAGAGCTCCCTTTGTAGTTCATCAACTGACCAAGCCATGCTTTTCTGAATTAGAAAATGAAGCGAGGAGAGGTGGTGTGGTGTCACAGCAGCAGGAAGGGAAAGGACCAAGGAGACCAAATAGGTTTTCTGAAGCTTCACTTCATAAAAAAATGTAACACTGCAATAGTTCAAAAGGAAAGCAGTATAATCAATATTAAATTTGGCTTTGTGGGAATCAAGATCTGCGTGGCCTCTATAATAGAAAATGAGATAGGCCAGAACCTAAATAAGTAGTTCAGCTAGGTATAGCAAAAATCGTTAACAGTAACACCCAGCTTTTACCAGATGTTTCACATTGACGGGCTTCACAAAGCAGATGATACATCCCCATTTTTCAGACAGGGATAACTGAGATACAGGGAAGCGCAGCGATTTCCTCAGGGGAACAGCAAATCAACAACAAAGTGAATTGCCATTAAGGAAACCGCTGTCACCGCCGGGAGCAGAGAAGCCAGGTATTTCCCTCAGTCCTGGGGAGCAAACGCCAGTCAGCTACTTTTGCATTTGCCTATTAGCAATGAACCATCGCCTGAACATGAAGAGATAGTGCGGGTTAGGGACCAGAATGCAGGATTGTAAAACAATATCCCAATTCTGTTGTGCCAAAGTTCCTCACTGCACACGCCTGGGAAGGCACATGTGCCTCGGTTTCCCCGCTCGTATCCGATGCCTCCTGATGACTTGGGCTGCGGGACAGTGGCAAGGCCACGTTACAGCCTGCTGGCACAGAGCTGGAAGACTAAGGAGCGGGGAGGGCCATCTTACTGCTTTTATTAATCCTGAGACACTGACAAACAGCCTGCGTCCTGCACTGCGTGCGCTTTAACTCAGAAAATGACATACCCACAAGTCTTTCTGATTAGCGCGGTTCTTCGGTGTACGCTAATAATTGCCTCGATTTTGAGTACAGACAGCCCCCTGGCAGCACTCGACTATCACTATTATTTTTACTTCCTGCGCTGCATGCGAAGAATGTGATCACAAGAACTCCTTCGGGCACTAACTGGTCTCCTTTACACTTTCTTGTGTAACACTGAATTGCCAGTACCACTGCACATGAACAACCCGAGCATGAAACGCTGCTTTCTGGGTAGAACAGGTAAGAGACAAATAGACAAAGACTTCCAGAGTCTGATCTTCCAGACCTTTGCTCCACAGCAGCTCTGACTCTGCATCAAGGAAGATTTTCAGAACAGTTTTAGATTACCACCTGTCCTTCAAGTACCAAATTCTTTCACAGTCCGGTTTTTTACTTTTCATGGGAGAAGAAGCTCTTAAAAATGGTTTTAGACACGGACTTGCTACCAGGAACACAGGTTGTCTAAACGGGCCAATGAATAATTAAATTGGCACGTGTCCACATGCACACATATGTGAACAGTCTTCCCGAACAGAGACAACATACTTTTAATACCCTGCACAGTATGAACCAGGCAGGGTCTGCTGCTGCTGCTCCGAGACCAGGCTGGAGTTCTTGGCAGTATCTGTTTAATCAGAAGATACTAATGCCAAATAAAGCTATATTTTAAAGATGACCGAACTCCTCCCTGTATCCAAGCCACTGCAAATCAAATGTTTAACTGGATCTTCTAAGCTTCACCTCACAAAACATTCTGGAAGTGTCTGAATATATTCCCGACGTGCACACACACGCGGAGACACACACACATTACCCTCTTCTGTAGATGACAACAAGGACTGTAAGCTCCTTTAATTATTTACCTCGAAGGACAGTTCGTCTGCTGCTTGAGCAATATATCTCTTAATAACATGGGCAGCAGCAATAGCAGGAACGTTAATGGAGGATTCCTCATGGACTAGCAGGTGATTCCCCTTGTTATCAATCTGAAATAAAGAGCAGAGGAGAGTGTGAGGCAGCTGAGGACAAGCGAGGAGCATTTTCTTGGTGCTCCTGCAGGGCAGAGGCTTCAAGCTGATTCCCAGAGACAGCGCGGCTCGGGGGCCCCCGCGGAGAGCAGCGGGGGGAGGCAGCGCGGGGCACAGCGTGCGCAGGACAGAAGAACAATCCTAAAGAGTATTTCAGAAGGTCGTACGTCCCCATCCAGCTAATGAGAAACATGCTGCATTTGTGCATCTTTGTGTACAGTTACATGACAGGGAATGTTTACACTTCCCTTTAGCACCAAATCAAAGTGTTTTTCCTGAAGTACTTAAAATAGCAACACAAAAGTGACCACAAAAATTCTCTACAAGGTGGAATTAATGCTCTAGAAGAGGCATTGCGGTAAGGGGGAAATGCTGACGAACCAAAAACTAGGGTCGCTTTCAATTTTCTCCCACCCTTCTATTTCCCTTTTTTTAAGAAAACATGGCTCCCACCCCTTGCTGCAATCAGCTACTTTCAAAATTGCTACATTTTTGTGCTTGTGTAAAATTCTATAAGATTCTCAGTTAATCGGAAAGGTTATTCTGCATGGGCAATAGGTCCGCTGCAATCTCTAGATCCACTGCATTGTTGTAAATTCTCCAGTTTCCTTTTTCTCTATACCTTCCTTCCACCCTTCGTGCTGAGAAGGTTTCCAAGATTTTTTTCTCATCCCAAAGGATTTCAGAGTGAGGAGGATATCAGCGGGGAAAATTACAGGAAAACGCACTCAGTCCTTATCACAACCGTTTAAAAATGAATTGCAACAGCCTAATAATAGTTGTTTCTATTCCTGGTGTGCAGCAGTATCATCAGGCGCTGGGAAGACACACATTATCTCTACCCAGATTAATTAAGCAGCACAGCACCGCCGACACAGGTGGCCTTGATCTCTTAGCCCCACTCTTTCCTGCCCTCCTTGCCCAACAAAGTCTATTGTTTAAGATGGTAGAAGACCATTAACGGAGAAACCAAAGCTGGAGCTGCAATTCACAACATACCAACGGCGCAGGCTCTGTTGAGCAGTTTAACCAACAGCGATGGCAAATAGCGGCAGACAATATTTATTGTTTCTGCAGCTATCGCAAGGAAAAACAAAAAATAGAATAAAAAATAAAAAAGAGGGCAGGCAAACGCCATAACTGAGGCAGCTCCAACAGTTTTAGAAACTCGCCCCACTCGCGGTATTGCCTTGCCAAAAAGAAGAGTGAGAACACGTACACTTCCCGGAGCCTGCTACTCGGAGGCTCAGCCACGAACAGGACTCTCCCAGGCGGCCCGCTGACCCCATCACTGCCACCTCCTTTTATTTGTGAAGGGCAGCAGAATGATACAGCTTTGGGTGACAAAATCCAAGCAAGAGGGGTAAAAAGCTCCTATATTCTTAATACTGCATCTGATCCTGTTTGTTCTTTTGTGGCCACCTATACGCTGCCAACAGGGGAATAAAGCTTTCAGGGTAGCGTTTCAGCATTTCCAATAGGTCTGGAAGGATTATACCTCTTTCTGGAAAGGCAAGAGAGCGCATTTGTGGCTTGCTCTGCTGCTAAGGTCAGAAAACAAAGAACCATCTCAGCTTCATACTCACCTCCATCCATGTGAGAGCAGGCCCACAGTTTATCTTGTTGCCTGCGATGGCTGAGAGCCGTGACAGGTAAGCCATCAGCATCTGGGTGACAAGCTGGAACAGAAAGAAACAGACCTACAGTTTTTCTATTGGTACATCGCAGTTCGGAGAGCCTTCCTCAGACGTGGAGAGACCAGAAATTATCCACGGGCACAGGCAAGAGTTAAATATATTCCCTTTTGCAAGGAAATCCGTCATTTGGAGAACAGCAGCAAACTACACACGGTGTTACAGCGATTACACAAAAACCGTGTAAAGAAGCAGCATTAATAATAATGTTCTTTTTATAAGATATGTGGATTTTCATAATTTCCCGTGTCAAGATACCTTAAATCTAAAGCCTTCCCCTCATCATGAATTTCACACGCAAACAAATCGTTTGTAGTATGGCCATTAAATACATCTGAGAACCATTCGGCAAAACAAAACACTGGCTGCCACTTCCCCCCGCTTGCAAACCCTTAAGAATGCGGCAACTCAGACTGACCCCTTGGCGAAAAAGTACTTCAAAGAGTAGGAGGGGGTATTAAAAATACACTTAGCAATGGCCCACCTATAATAGCAAACTTGCTTTTATTAAAGAGAAGCTAGTGAGGTCTTCCCAAAGCCTCACAGTGACAGTGTTCTAAAGCAGTATTGTAGCCCAGAGTTTGTAGGACTGTTTAAAACATTGTTCTCCTCAAACATCTGTTCCAACGCGGTCAATTCAAAATAAAAAACACAGTAAGAGACAGCTGCAGAGTTACATTTCGCAGAGCAGAACAGCCGTTCAACATCTCTGCATCTTCTGTGCTTACAGATATAATGCTGATTTTCAGCTTCACGCTGTAAAGTACGTATTAAATCAGTTGTACAAATAAAGACGTAAGGGATAGCAATGCCTAAAATATCATTTTAAAAAAGTGAATGCGGGCATTCATTATCCTGAATTTCCCTGCTTCTGCTGAATTTAAGAGACTAGAAACTTTAAATAATCTTCAGAAATAACCTACGTTAAACCAAGGCAACCAATAAATCAAATTCTCTGATGAGCAACGGGGGTCGCATTATCAACTTCCTATATTCAACAGCAAAAGCCCTTTAGTGAGGTCCTGCTTTCTGCCACCGTGTGTTGTTCTAAAGCCATCGATCCTCGCCCGCTCAGCTCTGAAAGACACAGATTCCTGTTTATAGATCCTGGATAGATGCTGCTTTGAATCCTTGGAATGGCCTCGATTCCCTCGTTTCCCTTTTGCGCCACACATCTGGCAGGCAGGCAGCAGTAGCTCTGTGACACAGCGCGGCCAGATTTTCCCAAACTTGTGCTTGATGGAAGGGGGCAAACATCCATCTAGGGGTCCCAGCGGTAAGTGACCCGTGAGATGAAGCAATGGGCAGCGTCCGTCACAGTGACACAAGCTCTGTCCCAGACAGATGGAGGCCAAACAGGTCTGTGATGCTCCACGGGCTGAAACAGCCTCTGTGGGTGAACAGGGCATCACGTCCCTCTCCACATCTTCCAAAATGAAGCACCTGCTGCCTCCCAGAAGATTATTTTGGGCATTAATAAATCTCCAAATCATCAACAGCCAAGAAGCCGAAGGAATTCCAGCTCACCGTATTCCAGGTGAAGACAGGAAGGCAAAAATGAAAAATACCTCTTACTCGTTTAGGAAAAAACCCACCCCCTAAGCTCTTTAAAGATCATTTAAATAATCCACTCACGCAAATGCTCTTAAAAATAATTTTCAGTTTATAAATATAAGTCTAGCATTCCAAATGGTATTACTCGTGCGTGCCACAGCCCTAGAACGGCATGATTTCCTAGGAATGTTAAGTTGCTAACGTTAAGTCAGGAAATATTCCTATCATTGAAGAAGTTTCCAAGGACATAATAAAATTGGTATCGATGGTACTAACAGGACAGCTTCTTTCCTGACGCTCTCCATAACCATTCCACCTTTAGCAGCACATTAATTCGTACGAACCGGCAGGGCATTTCCCTTTAGATCACTGAAATTTAGGGTAGAAAACACATACTGATCTTATTACTAATAATTACTTCCCAAATCTAACCCAGGCCACATTAAAATTACTTTGTACGGACTTGAAACTACCTTCCAAGCCCTTGCTGGTGACTGTGCTTTGAATGTTTACAGAGCTGATGATTTACCTCCGGACTGTCCTTCAGGGCATCGGAGCGGGGCAGCTCTGAGAGCTGGGAGAAGCGCCGGTCGTAAATACACAGGTGAAGATGTTTATCCAGGACTCGGAAATCTTCATAACTCCGCTTCACGATCCAGCTCCTTCCCTGCATCCACAGAAGAGAGAATCGCACTTTTAGAAGCTCCTCACCCATTCGGGTTAGATGAGGAAAATGAAAATTTGTGCAGCAATAAGAGACCATCCATTTGAAAGTGACGAAACTGTATTGTTTCCATGTTTTAATTTGTAGACAGCCGTTCATGTTCAATCCAGCTGTTAGTGTTCCTCTTTTAATTATCAAACTGCGGGTTTGGATGTGGCCCAGCACGATGAGACCTATCCAAGGCTTATAATTCCCACCTGTCTTATAAGGATTTTGTGGCATTTTCATACACAAGGTGTCTCTGCACAAATGTAAATGCCAACACAGTTGTATAAATAGTGTGAAATTAGATTCTACGTAGACAGAAGAATATAGAATCAGGGATCTGAAGGCAGAACTGAAGCTTGCAAAATTTGTCACATGCCCCAGGCAAATCTTCAGCTGAATTAAAAAAAAACAATCTATGATGAATGACACTAGCTGAAGGTTTACTCCTGAGCGCATATCGTTTCCCCAATTAAAATTTTGACAAGATACCTACTGCTCCAGGGGACAAGGAAAGGACCACGGCTGCACAACATCATTTGCTTTGTGAAGCTTTAATATCTAATGACTACTTCTAGATGCTTCATGGCCTATTATGATCAATTAAAAAAAAGTTGCAATAATGCAGCAGTTTACAGGTCAAAGCACTTTATGACCAGTCATGAATCCCCTCAACGCTCCCACACAGCCCCTAAAACGAGACTATTCCTATTTTACAGGTGTGGACACTGACTCGGTGACCATGGACCTCCCCAAAGCTTCCCCACCTTCTATTCCAAGTGCAAAGCGCTTTTTCAGTCTTTAAAATCCTAAAATCAACAGTATGGACATATTTAAAAACAACAAAAAAAAAAGATGTTGGCATGACACGCTCTGCTTCACACTCCCCATGTCTCCTGGGAGAAAGGATGAGGAAAACAAGGATGGATGCAACAGCTGCTGGGAAAGTGCAGGAGTTCCTGCAGCATAGCAATGGGCTCGGGAGGAGATGCTCAGGAAGGAACGGGATGGCTTCGGGTTACGTGGACACTCGCAGGGAAACCTGGCAGCCAGTACAGAAAGCAGGGAAAGGCCTGGCGAAAGAAGAGACACGGCATCGTTTCGTATTTTCCATTGGGGAAGCGGCTGTGAAGCATGATCCCACATCTGCAGAACCCCCGGGGGGTTGTGGCCTCGATGCCCTCTTCACCTGGGCTACAAAAAAGCACGGCCTGCTCCGGCTTCCCAGCCACAACTCTGCTGTGCTCATTTATTTATCAGGAACGTTATAAGCATCACTTTCCTATTAATATCCAAAGCCTGCAAGGCAATTGTAAACGTAAAGCCTATAATGCAGCGTACTAGCTATTTTCTGTCAAATTTATTTAAGGCAGCTCCAGACCGTGTACTGTGCCCATAAACTCTGCTTTCGTACCACAAAAAATCACCCATATTTCCCAAGCCAACAAAGAGGGTGTCTACGCAGGACATAAACACTTTGTAATTTCCATAAGTTATGTCATTTTCCTTTTCGTCTAATGGAGAAAAACACAAACCAGAGTGCAAGTCTAATTATCTTCCGAAAGATGACAGCCTTTCCAATTTCTCCACCTTTTGCAGTTGCTCTCTTGAGAAGTTGCCAGTGTGACCTTCGGCTGAGTGAGGGTTAGTCACCGATGTAAGAAAAAACAGACCGAGAAATCGCTGCCATCCTTCACTTGCCTCAGCCCGCTGCACCGAACAGGACGCTGCAATACAACCTCATACGCTACCCACGCAAATAACACACCTGTTTGTCAAATGATCGTAAATCTCTCATAAATTCCATGATATTTTAATTTTAAATGCTGGATTCGCCGTCTCTTTTTATCATGGATTAAGATACTAAGAGTTAAATTTACATGCCAGGAACAGCTGGGGTCAGCAAACTCCGGGTCCGTCTGACAGGGTGTGCAGGACCAGCTAGGGAAAGGACTCCAGGGACAGCCTTCTCCATGCTTCTGATGACACCCTTTCTACACCATCACGGTGACGAGGCTACTAGTAGCTGGCAAGGAAGCTGATTAAGGAGCAGGGACAGCTTACCCCACAGCAGCAGTGGTGTTTCTCGCCCCACCATCTCTCTGGGAGGTCCTTCCCGTGCTGCACAACTCCTGGAGCCAGCACCCAGCTGGCACAGCCCGAGCGTGGTGTGGAGAGGGAACCCAGAACCACCGCTCCCCTACCTTTAAACTGCAGCACGTCGGTAGCTGCTAAGCAACCAGCCGAGCTATCCCTGAGCTATCCCTGCGGAGCAGCGGCAGCCTCCATCAGAGGGGTGGTGCACGCGCCTGGAGGCCAGAACCACTGCCACCACTCCCAGGTACGGCAGCCCAATGCCTGCAAAATCCCAGCCCTGGATTTCAGGCTCTTGGGCAAAAGGATTGTAGAATCGTAGAACAGTTGGGGTTGGAAGGGACATTAAAGACCATCTCGTTCCACCCCCTGCCCTGGGGGCAGGGACATCTCCCACCAGCCCAGGTTGCTCCAAGCCCCGTCCAACCTGGCCTTGAACCCCTCCGGGGATGGGGCAGCTACAGCTTCTCTGGGCAACCTGGGCCAGGGGCTCACCACCCTCACAGCAAACAATTTCTTCCCAATATCTCCTCTAAATCTCCCCTCTTTCAGTTTAAAACCCTTCCCCCTTGTCCCATGGCTCCCCTCCCTGCTCCAGAGTCCCTCCCCAGCTTTCCTGGAGCCCCTCGAGGGACTGGAAGGGGCTGGAAGGTCTTCCCGGAGCCTTCTCCAGGCTGAACCCCCCCAGCTCTCTCAGCCTGTCCTCCCAGCAGAGGGGCTCCAGCCCTCCCAGCAGCTCCGGGGCCTCCTCTGGCCCCGCTCCAGCAGATCCATGTGTCTGTACATCCACAAGGAAACTTGTGGGAATGGGCTGCCCATTTTCAATCCCATTGAGAACGACTGTGCAGATGATGTGTTAGTGGAGAACACAGCTTCAGGAGCAGTAATACAAATTTCCACGCAGCACAAAGCTATTCCCACACCCTTAACGTAAATATTTTCTGATTTCCTAGTTTCAAGTCTGTTGTAACTAAATTCAAAAATCATACAGGCTTTAGGTTGTTCTAAAAGTTGTATTAAGCAAAGTCTTTGTAGCTCTGGAGCCCGAGTGACAAATCTTAAAGCAAAACTAAGACGGCCGCATTTCCAAGTGATGCTATTAATTTTACAGGAAGGAGTAATTGCGGCAATCTCGGAAGGAACTGGACAACATTTAGTGCTTCCCCTCAGATCTCCAGTACAAATCACAAGAAAGTAAAATCTGCGTTCTCTCAGCTCAGACCGGCATCCCACAGCCAACGCAGCCCGAACAACAGGGACCTCATTCAATATCAAAAATACTACAACGTCTCACTATATCAATACAAAAATTGTACATCTTGCTCCCATTTCCTGCAAATTCTAAGGTGCCAGAAGGGTTTTGCAAAAGGGTTCTTTTTTTTAATTTAGAGAGTTCATAAAATAGTAGAAACAAGTAAGTGACTGTGAAGTTGGCCTCATGTTGTCCAGTGTGGTTTATAGCAAAGCTAAACATAACTGGTGCCTCAGGCACATAATATCCCCAAGGCAAAAATGCCTTCTTCACGTTCTTAATGACTTCCATAAATTGTTGCTCAAATCAAATTCTTAATCACCCTCTAATTTTCCAATTTAGTAAGTATTCTTCTATTCTTTAATTATTGATGGTCCTGATTTAGAGAAGCACATGCTTCAATCCCATTAATTTCAATGGGCCATAAGAACAGAGGTAAGTTAAGCAGTCAAGTGTTTTCCCAGATTTGGACCTTCAATTACAAACCTAAGGATGACAAATTTCATAAAGAATCAAGCCTCAAATTAAGATTTCAATAATGCATAAAATAGTTGCACGATCTTTAAAAGGAAAAATTGAGTAGTGACTTAAAAAAAACAACCCTCTTGAAGAAAATAAAAGAATTATTTGGAATTTCATTTTACAGAAATGTTCACAATGAAAAGCATCGTGACGATGACGGAATCCGTCACGAAATGGAAAATCCAGGTTCATTCCTACCCTTATTACAGTTTGATCTGTTCTCCCTTACTCTTACATGCTGTGTAAAATTAAATGTATGATGAAAGTCTGGTGAGATCTCAGCACACTGCACAGAGCTTCTTATTTTTTTTCCAATTATCAAAGCAAGAAGAAATGTCATGCTAAAAAAATTATTAGAGATTACTGAACTGATGATTTCATTTCCACTGAGACAGAGATTTGAACCTGCCATTAGTAAAACCATCACACCAAGATCGCAGATCATCAGAAGCCACCCAGGTTTCACATGATGTGAGAGAAGATTCCGAGGGCCAAGGATTCAGAAGCCCAGCTCCTCATGGAGCAATAGTTTGAGCTGTCCTGGTCCAATGGCCTCAGGAGGACGACACGCAGCCATAGCCAGGAGAAGTTCACATAGTCCCTTAAGCACAGCTCAGCTGGTGGCACGTGGCAGTGAGCAGCAGCATCACTCCCTGGTCCCCCCTGACAGCGGGAGAGCTGCAGCTCAGGGCTGGCTGTTTCATCACTAACAGAATGACTTGATTTACTCCAGTACTGCTTGGTTACTGGTAGACTGGGAAAAGCAAAGTTAAGAGGAGGGTATTTTAAAACATTCTTTGCATTTTCACTCCCATAGTTAAAAAAGCCACCTTGGCTCCATCATCTCTTAAACCCTTCCACTGACCAGTACAAAACCCTTACTCATTTCTAAGAGGGGCTCCCATAAGCTCAAGACCAGTTCCAACAGGAATAGTTTTAATGTGGAATTAACAGTTTTTCAGTTGGGATCTGGCAAGAAGCAATTCCTCCCCTGTTGTGCACCCAACAGTCAATGGCTTACGCAGAGGCATCCAGCTAACACAAAGGACGTTCACCTATTGGCAATGTTTGTGATACGATTTACAAAAACAGGTATGCCCAAGTTTTATTATAAAGCTGTACAGCTCTCCTCTCGCGCTACGTAAGAAAAAGACTGTTGCCAGCTGAATCTGTCCACACCTGCGCAGACGGGACTCCTTTTTGTCCATCAATGCCTCTTCAAGCCAGGCATGGTGCTACTGAGTTCCAGCACGCACAACCTTCCTGTCCCACGGTCTGAGCATGTTTTCTCTGTGGCACCTAAGATTTATTTATTTTAAGCCAGGGAGAGACCTTTCTTTTCTGGTTCAAATGCTTATTTCCTGAGAGAAACCACACGGATGCTCTCATGAACCTTACCAGTCCACACGGAGATGGAGACCCGAAAACGAGATGAAAGTATATAGCAAAAGTCACTGCAGTTTGACCCTACAGTAAGAAAACACACGTATTAAATAGCTGGAAAAACGCCAGCATCCCGCAGTCGAGTTTAACTCTGCCATGTGGGTGACACTTACAGCTGTCTGGGTCCCCGGTTCTGTATGTTATTCCAGCGTGACCCTTCCGCCCTTTCTCTGTCACAAATCACGCTGGAAAATGGCTTAGAAATTTAGTCAAAACAGAAAACACGGCTGATAAAATCCATCGCTTAAGACTTTACCCAGAAAGTGTTTTTAGCTGGTGTTGTAGGTGGCTTTATCTAAGCTTAGGTCTGTTTACCAAAATGTCCTGGATGATTTCATGACTTCTGGTGTATTATTATAATTTTAAGGAAATTATAAATCTTTAAAACTTAAAGGGAGTTTGCACTAAGGCAACATAAAGCTCCATTCTGCTGTCAGGCAGCTGCACATACGTTTAGAAGAAAACAGGGTGGAGGGAGCTTTAAATAAAGTGAGAATGATGGAAACACAAAACTTCCGAGCTCCACCTGGGATCACAGGACATGGACACATGAGGGAAGATGAAGGGAACATATGGACAGATCGCAAGGCAGAAGGCAGAGGAGAAAGCTTAGTATATTCATGTGTTGAATCCTTAATAGCCTTATCCCACAGAAGGAATTAATCTCTTCTAGCATTAATTATCGGTTTAGTATCAATTCATTGCAATCAGCAGGAAAACAGAGATTTTAATGGAAACCACTAGAGCTTTTCACCTCTAAGAATTATACTTCCTTGTGCTCCCGGATTCCAATTACAGATAGGAACACTAAAACCACACGCGGGAACACACGGCTGCCCAAGACCCGAATGACAGCAGTACTTTCCCTCTTGTTCTGATGGCCTTTGGAAACTCCCCACGATGAGGCACACGCAGCTCCCCGGGCGCCAACCTGCGATAAGCTGTGACCTTCCAGCGGTTTCTCCATCACTCAGAAGAGCAGCTTTGCCAGGAGCACCCAGACAGGAGGCAAATATTTGGCTCAGGCTTTGGTGGCAATTGGTTTTGTGCAGGTACAGAGAAGAAAGGGCACGCTGAGATGACCTAACGCAAACCTACTATGTGTATAGCATTTGAAATGGCATTTTTCCTCCCACAAAAAAAGCCAATTTCTGAATGGCAGCCCTATTTCTGGCAGACACCTAATGAACTCGAAGCAGGATTTACAACTCCCAACATGTGAATGAAATCCCCTGCTCTCCTGACATGTTATAATTTAAACAATTCAATCATCTCTTTAGTAAAATTAGACCGTCTGAGCAGCAGGTCACAGAGGGACACAGGGGTGATGGGGAAGGCGGCCACGGCATGGGGGACGGCTTTTCTACACTTCAGAAAATTCAAGTAATAACCCACCATGAGCTGACAGCCACAAAGGAAGTACTTCAAAGCCACTAAGTGACCAACTGCTAAGTAACGGGAACTAAAAATTCTACCTTCCTCCAGGTAGCAAGGCAAGGAGTGACTGCGTGTGTATTTACAAATGATTATAAGGACATTGTGCATATTTCAATACAACACCCTTTTTGCTCTGTGCCCCAACCGAGCTATAATCTACTCAGCGCTTAACCGCAGAGAAGAAACAAGGTTTCATCAAAGGAAGGAGGCACCGCTATCCCTTAAAACAAACCAACGAAAAAAAACCCCTTTGAAAATGGCTTGCCTGAGGTTAGTAAAACAAAACAAAACAAAAACTGTCCAAATGACTTGCCTGAGGTTAGCTGAAGCTTAGGCAGATATAGATCTCAATTTTCTTAAGTCTCACTGCTTGGGCACATCACTGAAGCTGGTTTTTTATGTTTTGTTTTTTTTTTTTTTTTTTAAGTGACCAAAGCACAGAAGCATGTTTTTGTTGACACTAATTGCTGGGAGGGAAAGATTTTGTAGGTCCTAAACCAAGAAACTTTTCTGGGAAAAAACCCCATAACCCCAGTTATTGTTCCCATGCAACAGAACGTGCATCTGTCACATCACAGAATCATGGAATGGTTGGGGTTGGAAGGGACCTTAAAGATCATCTCGTTCCACCCCCCCTGCCCTGGCCAGGGACACCTCCCACTAGACCAGATAGCAGAAACTTAGAAGCATGGAGATGATTAAAAACATGGTGTACAAACCCATTTATCTTGACACCCCAGAACGAAGTAAAAAATGTTAACAATATTTGGAAAATATCACTAAGTTCTAAGAAAAGCCCCGCAGTCTGCCTCCAGGGATGCTCCCCCGCGAGGACACGTGTGGGCCCAGCCCCTTCTGCAGCCCGTTCCCCTGGCACCCCCCCAGAGCTATCAGAGGATGTCCAAGGGAACATCTCTGCCGACTCCTGCTCCTCTGGGGAGGGTTACAGAGGCAAAAAATATGAACATTTCAAGGAAAAAGGTATGCAAGCAGGGATGTGAAAGATGTAGCTGACCAAAACTCAAGGAAGGGTGAAATGCGATCTAGAAAACACAAGGAACAGAAGCAGCTTTGGAGAAGTTTTGTCAACAGAGGTGGAGCCAAAAGGGAAAATAGCTGCTTTTCTGGCAGCATCAGTTTTAAGAAGAAACACTGAAAAGCGGTGCCAAGACCCAGGAGATGAAACATTTAAGACAGGCCATCTTTAATATGTAATATCCCTAATGGGGTCTTTTAAAAAGGTAAATGCCAAAGTTTGAAATAAATACAGTGTGTTAAAAAAATGCATCATTAGAAACCCAGAAAGTCAGTTCCTCCTCATCTGTCCAAGCCTGAGCCCTCGAGTGCACGAGTGCTCTGCAGTCCCTTAACAATGCCAGGGTGCAATTGCGCTTCGCGTTCCCATCCCACGGCCCGCCTGCACCTCCCCAGCTTTTCAAGTCTGGGGGCTGCCAGTCCCTGCGAGGAAGCGGAGAACTCAGAACCCACAGCAGGTCTACGATGGATGGATCCTGAGCTGTTTCACACCTCCAGTGTCAATACTGGCGAAGGAGCTGGGTGTTCGCTGAACCAGGTGAGGTTATCACCGTTAGATAACACGCAGCGACAAGAAACACCTCCCTGATGGCTCTGAACAAACTCGGGGCACAAACCTGCTCTAACTCAAGGAAAGCCCTAATGAATACAACGATTTAAGGAACAAGCTCAGTTCACACACCCCCTGTGAATTCTGTCATTGATTCTTCTAAAACAAAACTTATTTTTAATTTAACATGCAGTCAGTGATAAATCCAGTCAGGCAAAGCACCCCTAGTTATTGAGGAAGACAGCGGCATCAAACACTTCAGTGTTTTTATCACCAAGGTGCACTCAGTGTAACTGTAGGATGTAACTTTTGACAACTCTCCAAATTGAGAATTTTGCCATTTTGCTCACTGGCAGTAAATATTTGCTACAAACAATGAGAGTGACACATTTTTGATTTACTGCTAAAGCATCTTTACACGCACGCTATTTATTTTGAGGTAGTTTCTGTGCCTTGAGAGTGCCTTTTCTTCACTAACCTGCTTGTCCTACATTTTATGTCCAAGCAACCTGTTGTGTGGAAGTGTAGACGCTCTTCCAAGGGCTACGAGCTTTACCTCCACGCAAGTCGTTCAGGTTTGAGGCATCAAAACCACGCACCTTGTCTTTCTCCTGATGCCTGCTTAGCCACCTAACATCTAACATGAATTACTTACTGATCCAAGTAACTTTGCAGATGATGATTCTGGATGAAAGTGCTTTGGACTATCTGTCCCAAAGGGCTGTCAATCTTCCGAAGTAAACAGGCGCTGTAATATGCCAGGGAAAAACGCAGGCATGTTAAACTCTATCAGGAATAAACATCAAAGCAGCTAAGAAAAAAAGGAACATCCACCACAATCCTCCTCTTATTTTGGACCTGAACCAAGTCCAGCTCTTGGAGAAGTTGTAAAACAAGTAAAGTTGTAGACAAACTGCTCCTCTGCAAGGCACTGACACTTGCTTAGTTACTCAATGTCTCTGCAGAATAAAGCCAACCGTCCTCTTCAATTTGTGGCCGGGCCCAGCCTTGTCTACGAAGCAGCACATGACAATCAGAAGCCCGGCCAAAATGCATTGCTTACAGAAGGAAACCATAATGGCTATCCTGTCCTCCTGGATTGCAACAGCGATTTTCACTTTTGCTTCAGAGCTAAGTAGGATACAATTTGGGTACAAGACAATTCATCTCTCTAATTCAGCGCTTGCTTTCTGAAGGCAAAACGCCCAAAGGACACGACATTAACAACCAACCATATAATTGTCAAAGCTTCTGTTGCTTAAAAAAAAGCTCCCATGGCAGCACATTCATGCGATATTGCACTTTATTCTGAGAAATACTTTTCCCTCTTGCTCATCAGCCCTTCCTAGACCAGGGCCACACTGACGTTCATTCAGCCGGCAGGTCTCCATCACCTCACTCCGCGCGAGTCTGATGCAGGGGCAGGCCACTATCTTGGGGTGATCCTTTTCCAATACCTTCTTTCCCTAGTAAAAACCACTCTGAAATAAATTCAGAAGAGCATTTGTCTCCTGGAGCTGATGGCTGAAGCCACTAACAGAGAGCACAGCAAGCCTCTAGGTTTGAGCAGCCTGGCCTGGTGGGAGGTGTCCCTGCCCAGGGCAGGGGGTGGAACCAGATGATCTTTAAGGTCCCTTCCAACACCAACCATTCTATGATTCTGTCTTTGGTATACTGGAGGGACAGCTTGAAATGCATCTACATTTGCAGCTGCTGAAGGAATGTGCTTTAGCACAAGCAGTTCCATGACAGCATTTCTCTGCAGGGTCGCTCAATAAATTCAATTCCAAATCCATGCCCAGCTAGAACCCTGTCACTGCGTCTCAAGCAACCAGAGTCATGAACAAGAACGAACCATGCTGGCCCTGTTTCTTTCACAATATGTATTTAAATAGAGAAAAAAACAGAGAGCCACAAATGGGGAAATTAAATACCAAGTCATTTTTCATCTCATGTTACCCGTTACGCACAAAAGCACTGAATCTGCTCTGCAGCTGGGAATGGAGTGAAGGACAAGTCCCATCAGCTGGGACACGAAACCCCCGAGCCCCGATGAGACACGGGTGCTGCTGTGGGTCAGTGCAACGCTGCTCCTGGGTTCACTACACCCTCCCGTGCAGCACAGGAGACACGGCTAACTTCTGCACTTCCATCCCGCAGTCCCAAAGAGCACAAACACACTGCAAATGGCCAAAGCAAGCACACGGCACAGCCCTTGGAAGCTCTCCTCCCAGATCCCAGTGCAGACACCCTGCCCGCTGCCCGACTGTACGCTCCAGAATAAAAGGTGGCAAAGACAAGGGAACAAAAATCCTCTTTACCTCAAAACTGCTCCTTCCCTTGTTAGATGTCTAAACCACTCACGTGAATTAATGATCGCAGAGTTTCACACAAATCCCACGATGAACAGAGGGTAGGGGGCAAATGCTTTTGAACCAGGGAAAGGACACAGCACACCACAGTGTTAATCCTGTCTGATGTGAGCACTGCCCTAGCCAGACCAGCGTTCCGCGGCAAAACTCCAAAAAAAGTCAGTCACATCCTTGTCCTTAATGAACGAATTCATCCTTTAGCATTCTCATAACAGCTACAGAGTAATCAATGTTAATTATGCAGTTCTTAAAGACTTCGAACGCAATTCAATACCTCCTCCCTCTCCCCTACACAGGCTAGTTTCCTCTCAAAAAGCCTGGAAGAGACCCAAGTTTTCCAAAGACACTACACCTTGGCATCGCCTGAGCTTTGAACGCAGCCCAACAGCACTTTTCAGGCTGCTTGCCAGCTTCATCCATTCTTTATTAATCCACGTTACTATTGTCACTTCGTTTTTATTTATCGCTGCTGAGAGCAGAAGGCATGTAGCATATGACCTAAGATCGACCGTTCCAGCACAGAACATCAAGTGATGGATTAGCATTGTGGAAACAAGGATTTTAGCTGCTTTCTTTTGACTAACGTATAACAGCCCTCCTTGCTCGAGAAATGCTTAGGACGGAGGTTTCAACATTTGTGAACATCTGGAAAAATATTCAATCCATAAAGGTCAGGTTTTAAAAAGTTTTTGGGGACTTACAAATAAATAACCACTATCACAAGAGGGATTTTCAAACACTTGCAAGCACATGAGGTACCCAACTCTCACTGACAAACCTGGGGGTGGAAGGTGCATTTCTTTGGGCATTTTGTTGTGTTCATCTTCAGGCAAATGGTACCAAGTGTCAGAAAAGAAGCACAGAAAACAAGCTACGGGGGAAGGGCTGTGACGGTGACCAGCATTTTAATGCATTTTAAACCAGAGTAACTTTCCTGAGCCCTTCTGAGCAGACAAAGGTTTAGGGTCCCTATACGCAGTTTGTAGAAAGCAGCTTGTGCTGGGGAATCAGAACGTACCCTTGCAGCAGAGAATTCTACGTTAGGAAAGGAGAAGCAGGTTAACACATATTCTGAAAACAGATTTTGCGTTGGGTAGGATCCAGCTTGGGTGCTCCACATAGATATATCCCATTAACAAAGACGAGACCGGCTTTTGTCTTTTTTTTTAAAATGTATACCAACCACACATAAGTACATATATGCGTATATATGTGTGAATTTGGCCCCTAGAGTCACCTGTTTAAAGACCTGCAGCTTTTCGCTCAGTAGCACTCGCTCAGTAGCTTTTCTCTGGGTATTTGAGCTTCAATCACATAAGACAAAACTATTAATATATTAAAGAACAAGCCTTTAAAAAAAAAACCAAAACCAAAAACAATAATGCGAAAGTTTTTTGAATGCTTGACTCAAAAATCCTACTGCAAGCAATTTGTGGGTTTTAGGATGGACTCTCGCAGGCAGACGGAACCAGCAAACCATACTTTAGTAGTCTGAGTAAGACATCTGCTTCAGGGAAAATATATTCTGCTCTCCTCTCCCCACAAACCACCTAGGATGGGGGAGTCCTGCCTGCTCTTCCCACTTGGATCCCATTTTTTCCTGGCATTCTCACCGCTGCCCTTGAAGCACTTATTATCACAACCACGCTTCCAGGCGTGGAACGCGGGAAGGGGCTGCCTTCAGAGTTTTGCAAATACTGTTCTCTTCAAACAGAAGATACAGAGCTTGAATCTCCTGCAAGGCAGAGCTTCGAGATACAAGCGGCACAGATTTGCGTAAATGCCTTCCTCTAGTACATCAGAGACCTTATTCTATCAATCAAAAGGAACACAGCACAGAGAGCGATGGCTGCCTTGAACAAAAAACAGGAACGGGGCAAAGTACGGGGCATCCTGTCCAACAAAGCCACGGGGCTCAACTTACTGCCAGCCTGGGGTCTGCAAACGCCAGCAGGAAAAGGGAGAAAACCCATCCCTGGAGCAGGAGAGCTTCCTGTTTTGAGAAAAGCCTTGGAATTCTACCTAAATTGCAGCAGAAAGAGGCTTCCTTTGCTGGACGTTGGCGTTAGCCCATGAAAAGCAGGGAACGGAGAAGGTAGCGTGGCTCGGTTCTGAGATCCCAACAGTCAGGCTGTGTTTAAGGGTCTGTCACGAGATCTAGTCCCAAGACTTCTTTAAACTTCACTCCCGTTTGCACAATCTGACATTTCTGGTTTCTAGCGCCTGCCATTTCTGTTTCAACAACCTACCTGCGATAATGAAAACGAGCAATAAAAGACACAAGGGACGGACAGAGTTTAAGGTCTCCCTTAGAACACGAACGTTTTCATAACTGGTCTCTTGTTCTCTCCTTGCTGTTCAAAATTTCACAAATAAATGATGCTTAAACTGTTGAAATGCCGTAAATCTCATGTTGTAATTAGTACTGCATGCTTTGAATTTTTCTTTCGTTTTTCAGAACAAAAGCTCTGATTGGCCATTCTTACATTGTAATATTTAAAGACGTATGCAGGTACTTGCTGCTGTAACGTCACGCAAAATCCAAATCCAAAAACCTTGAAAAGGCAGATTTTCGGCCTGCTTTACAACTTGACAAAACATGCGGGATGGATTAGCCTATTTCAACCGCTTTGCAGGCTCTTACTCTTGGTGATTTATTCTCAACATACACAGTAACCCCTTTTAAACGTGTCGCAGTCCTTGTAAATTCTTTGCGTGTCCCCGTGGAAGTGAGCGAGGGTCGCACACAGTCGCTGTGTGCAGGTCCTGCAGGTCCAGCGTGAATTCGCGAAGGGCTCAGACGTTCCCCGTGGCCCTTTAAGGACCACGGTTATTGTTAAGGCTTTGCACTTGCTGGCGGCAGAGTTCCCAAGGCTCACGGGTAACATTCCTCACACGACACCTTGCAGGATTTTATGTTTCTCTGTCTCCTACACAAAAAACAGTCTCTGCCATTCTTTAGAGATATTTTCTTCCCTAGCAGAAATGCCTGCGGGGTACTGCCTGTGCTCTGGGAAAGTCCAAACTCCAAACGTTATTCCTTTTCCCAAAAATCTTTCCTCAGATTTCAAGCATTCTGAAAGCAATCTTCTAGAAATGGAAGTTAAACGCTGCAATCTTACTTGGGAAAAAGGAAAATCCACCTACGTTGCTCTAAAAAAACCGCACCAAGCCAAACCCTCCTATCATCAGCTCTTTCCAATAGAATTTAAACCTCCCACCTTTGTCATTTACTAGTTTTCAAGTTTAAATTTGTTCAAAGAAATCAAAAGAAGAGTCCTATCTTTCCACTTTTCAGCAACACTCAGCACAGCTCTCTATATTCCCACTCTTCTCAAAAGCCAACAAACTGGATTAATTTTTTGAGGTCTCCAAATAGATGAAAAACTGAATAGAGACTTAAAAATCTCCCCTCTGAACCTCACACAAAGCTTGTATTTCACAAGCTGACTTGCAGCAGAAACGTCTCACAAATGCAAAAATATTTTTTTTTTCCCAAACGTTATCTGGGAAGGTTTTGCAAAAAAGGCAACGAACAATAATTCTCTTTACACCACTAAAATTATACTTACAGATGGGAAAGAGTGGGCTAGAATTTCCCCCGTGTAAATGCCGAACTGCAGCCTGCCAAACACAGCCAAGACTCAGCCGGGTGTTGTAAAAGTCTAATGTTCAAAAGCTTGGGTTTGTTGTCTGCTACAGAGTGAAATGACAAAATAAATGTTTTTTTATGGACCACACAACACACAGATTGTATCTGCAGAGTCCAAACTGGGCAAAGCACGGCAGTATAACGCATTCAACCCCAAAGCTAGGTTTTTAGCTGATTTCTTTAAGATCTGTAATCTAAAATTGCCAGGACGGCCAAACGCCCTTGCTTTTCACCGCACTATCTGGTTTTGCAACAAATCACAAATATCTTAAAGCTTTGAAATTTATATGCTTTAGTCTTAATTATCAGATTTCGTTTTCTCTCCGTCCATCTGAGAAACCATGGAGATTTCCGCCAGCTGCTGCAGCAGGCTGAACACCAATGTTAGTACCACATCCAAAAGGTGAGCAAAGGGAAATTTGTTTTATAGGCTTTTTTTTTCCTCCCTCCTTCAATATTTTTGGCCTGATACAGACACATCCTGCCAAAATCTCTCCCCGCTGCACTATCATTCCGTGAGCTATTTCACACCTCCCATTCAATTCTAATGGGGAGCCAAATCCATCCAGACACCGCTGGTATCCAACGCGTGACAGAATGGAATCTTTCCCTGGACATTAGGAGAGGCCGTGCGATGTCAGGGGTGAAGGATCTCCACGGTCGAAGCGCTGCTCAGCTGTGCAGTTCCTTCCATGCCTTTCCCTTCATTGAATCCAGATGCCACAACTTCTCAAGCTTTGTAAGGATCTGAGAGGCAGGAACACAGACTGACACGCGAGAGGTGAATCACAGGCTTAGGGTGGGGAGAAATTCGAGCTAGCCAGAAGGATTACTTAAAAACGAAAAAAAAAAAAAAAAAATAGGAAAAAAGGAAAAGGTGGCTGGTTCTATACCCATCCTTCAAAGCGATGAGGCCAACTACCTACATTTCACTTTAGTAACACTGAAAAAGAAGGTAACAGAACTTCTCAGCAGTTGGGCATGGTTCAAGCCTCTGGATCTACTGGACAGCAGCTCAGTTAAGTAGCATCTTCCTTAGCCAAGGCACAGAATTCCCCACGTTGTCCCCATCCCTGCACTGTATTCTCAGAAACGTCCCCACGAAGCATCCAGCAGTCTGACAAGTGTCAGCCAAGCTGCTGGGCTCCGCTCCATCACCCCACACGCTCTGCACTGGCCCTTTGCTGCTCCTGGGGCTTCCTCTCGCACAAACACATTCTGCGGGGTTTGAGGACACAGTTATACCTGAAGGTGTCCCGTCAGTAAGGCAGGTAGAAAGATCAGAAGTGGTAAGCTCCAGGGTTAGAGAAAAACTGTTCTATAAATTATTGTCGTGTTCTAGAGGCTCACCTGAAACAGTCAGGAAAAAATACAAAGCTTATCTCCACATTAAGCACTGCAGATGCAGTCCCAAATGCGAGGACTCAAAATGTATTGAAATCTCATTCTCGGTCACCGTACTGCTCTCGGCTGGGACACAGACATGTGTCCACCGTTCAATTTTGCAGTGCTGCTTGTTAGCGTGGATTGTTTTTCTGAAAAGTGGCTATTTTGGATGAATCTGGCTACAGCTGGGTTAGAACAACACTAGCAAAATGCCCCAACACAGGCAATTTTGAGAGATGTGCACTTCCAGCCTCTCTTCCCTCTCCCAAGAGCACTATTTACGCACACGTCTATGTGCACGCCTGTACTTGCCCCCTAAGAGGAATGATTCCGTGTGTTCCTGTCACCGTAGCCCAGCCTGTGCCAAGCTCCACCTCCGAAGCAGAGCAGGATGCTGTGCTGCTCGGCTCTCTGGGGACGCCCCACACCAGTGCGCACGCAGAGGTAGGGCAGAAGTTCACCGCAAATTCACGTTCCCGTGTGTACCAATGCCACTATGCCAGCACAATCCAACAGCAAATACTTCCCTACCCCACACAGTCGTAGGTAACACAGGTGTGTATATACACCTTACACTTCCTTTTTGTATCCGAGAAATGTCAGAATTACATAAGGAGCTTTAAAAAGAGAGACAGACACCACGGTGACTCCCATTAACATTGAGCATAAATTGGTAAGATGGACACTAATGAAGCGCTGAGATGAATCATGAAAAGAACTGCTACGCTAAGACCAGAAAAATGACCACACACAGGCATTAACTCTCAACTGAATTTGTCAATGCAGTATGCCTCCCACGAACAACAATTTCATTCAGCATATTAAAATACGATAACCTGTTCGGTAGCATCTTATAAGCATCACCATCCCCATATTAGCAGACAGGAAATCTGTGGCATGAAGCGTTTTGATACCCCGGTAGCAGAGGCAGCGGGAGAATTCTGTACCAGATGTCTGGAGACGTAACTGGGAAGAGATGAAGAATCCCCATCTCCTGGCTGCCAGCAGCATGCCTTGATTCTCCCTCGCGTACCTGCCCTGTCTCTGTGTCTGGTGTGTCCGTGTGTCGGCGTGTGCTCCTCCACCACTGCCAGGCACACGTAGGCGCAGCCTGAGCACGCACGCTCGCGTCTCCAGGCTAACCATTGTGCAGCTCTGCACAAACTGTAGCGCAGATTATTTGCTTAACAGCCTCCTTTTTTCCCCTCGATGCTCCTTTTCTTAAAATTAGCTGGTGGCAGCACCACAGAGAGCATCCTTTTGAGGACTGAATTAGGGAAGAAGTGGAAAAAACCACACGCACGCGGCAGAAAAGTGTCGTATCAAAATATCAGGAGGCTGTATTGCCAAACATAATGCAACACAGGCTGGAAAAGGAGGTGGGGGGAGAAAACATGGCATTTACCTGACAAGAGATCTGTACAAGGTAGACCAGTTCCTTGGATTCACAGCCGTTTCTCGTTACTTCATTCTGTTCCTCCGGGAGCGAAAGCTACACCAAGGGGAGGGGGTGGAGAGAGGAGGGAGAGAGAAAGAGCAGGTCAGTGAGCAGGGATAAACCAGGCATGGAATAATGCATGAAGCACAACATCCACAGCAACTTGCTCCAAGACGTGCCGAGTATCAGGGAATCAGGGAAGCGCTCGGCTGTCTGGAGCTGTCAGATAGAAAATATTCAGCATTCCTGGCTTACACGGACCCTCCAATGCCATTGGATTTTGGCATCTCACCTGATAGTTTAAAAATAAAAACATGGTTCAAAAATAAAACAATCCTAGGAAGGCAAACTGTTCAAGGCAGGGTTTAAACCTCTAGCTTAGAAGTCTGCAAAATTAATTGTTCACTGAAAATCTCTCTATAAATATTCATGTATCAGATAACAGTGATTCCCCATCCCCCCCAATTTTATTCATTTTCTTATTTTATATGTTGAGGCAGACATGAGATAATAAAACGTATCTCCTAATTTCAGTGTTGTCAAGCAATGTATCACAACAGAGAGCTTTATGGCACCATTCATCACATACAGAGTCATTAAATACAACATCAGGATGTGCTTTTTCCCCCGAGCAGTGAGGCGAGGTTTAACTGTGTCACCCCTGTACATGGAGCGAGCGCCTTGGCTAGTACTAGTCCTAGTCCTGCTGCTCCCACTAGTCCTGGTACCCGAGGGTGAGGAGTCTCAGCCTCCCCACACACACACAGCCCTCGCTGCTGCCTCTGCTCCTTGTACGATGGACGTGAACCTTGCAGAGAGAAAGCGATGCTGTACCTGCCAGGGTTGCTCGCGTTCTTCCTTAAGCAGAAATGATGATGCCAGCTTAAAAACAGAAAGGGCTGAAGAGTAGCCCAGGCCTTTTTACACCAAGGTCTTTGGCAACAACACTTTCTCTCTTGGAAAATGTGTATGCAAAAATTTAATTCTGTAATAAAATTGTAATCAGCTAAGACCCAAAAGAACCACCAACAAATGAAAGCAGAAACAAACATGAGGGTGAGGAGAAAGATCACAAATTGCTGTATTTTCATGAACATAAGCAGGAGAAAATCAGAACCAGGTGACTGGAGCTGCATACCTCCTGAGAAAAAGGGAGATACAAGGCACAATTCGCTCACAGACAAATGACCGCTGATACCCAGAGTGAATCTAACTTTGCATTTCACCTGTCTCTCCCTCCTCGTTGTCAGGAAGCTGCAGCGCACGCAAATCCCGCACTCTCCCTTCACCACACACAACCTCCCGAACACTCGTGTCTTTTCTGATGGTTGTATACAGCTTTAGAGTTAATTAAAAAGATTTCTGGACTAGAGAAAGTCTTTAGATTTCATATAACATTAAATGTATTTAAAGGAAGAGAGAGAGGATGTGCAAATGCTCACCACTCTCTCGCTGGTTATGCAAATAGAACTTTCTCCTGCTTTGTGGCAGGCCCTTTTGGTGCGCAAATACAAATTTGCCATCGAAGGATTTGTATCAGAAACCAAGTTTGCACTTTTGATCTTCGCTGTTGCCCAACAGCGTGGGGTAGTTAAAAAATTGCCCCTACCTGGGGACGACTAAGAGCCTTTCGCTGAGGCTGCTCTTCACATAACTAGAAGGACAAGTCAGTCTGGAAAAAAGACGGCTGAGGGGGGACCTTATCAACACTTATAAATACTGAAAGGGTGGGTGTCGGGAGGATGGGACCAGGCTCTTTTCGGTGGTGCCCAGCGACAGGACAAGGGGTAACAGGCACAAACTTGAGCATAGGAAGTTCCATCTAAACATGAGGAGGAACTTCTTCACCCTGAGGGTGGCAGAGCCCTGGCACAGGCTGCCCAGAGAGGTGGGGGAGTCTCCGTCTCTGGAGACATTCCAACCCCATCTGGTCGCGTTCCTGTGTCACCTGCTCTGGGTGACCCTGCTCTGGCCGGGGGTTGGACGAGGTGATCTCCACAGGTCCCTTCCCATCCTATGGTTCCATGATAGCCTTAAAACCCGGTGCAAGCCCATGAAGGTGGAATCCACCCGGTGTCCCCTCCCCTTGGATACTGTCATCACTCTGCCACAAACCACCTCTCTAGAAAACCCATGGAGTGTCTCCCTTGGCCACTGTTGAAGATTCTCCTGGACAACTCTCAGCAAATTCTCTTTTTTGTCTTCTGGACAGCTTCTCGTTCCACCTGTAACTTCTCCCTTCAGAGAGAGCTTTGCAGTGAGAACTTTAAAGATTTTTTACATACGCTGACATCCTCCTAAGGCTAGTGTGCAAGACATTCCCAGAGATACATCTTTCGAACTGCTGCAGAGGATCTTCCACACAGTAAGCTTAATTCCACTAAAAAAAATTGCATTCCAGAAAGAGGTAATTTTAAAGATTTGTAAGAGTGACTTTTCTGTGTGTAACAGCGTGCAGCCTGCTGCCATTATTGTGATTGAATGTGACCATTATTTATTTCTGTGCAGCACGTTTCCCTCACTTTATCATCGTTCCTTGCTATCAAATTGCACATTTAAAGTGCTACTGAGTTTTGAAGCTAACCAACAGTCAAACAAACTAGCAAAGCATACAGTGAAGGAAAGCTAATACGTGGCAAACATTTTCCGTGTTTGTCAGGTACCAGCTCCAGTTCAATTAAACGTGGGTTTCCTCTCAGGGAGATAAGTTTCCATCCTTTAATCTTCCCCGGGGTTATTTAGGGTACATACACCTACTCTATCAACCCACAACAAAATTTCAGGCCGCGTGTCCCTGAGGTATATCAATGCTGAAGGACATGGCTGCAGGCTCCACTTGACGCCGGCAGCTCCGTGCGCCTGGAACGCTGCAGCCAGGCAGTGAAATCCCCAACACACAAATGCGGCAGCTCCCTAGACACATTCAAGGCCGGATTCTGTGCAGCACAATGCGGGGTAGAAAAAGGTACGGGTCAAGTTAAGACAAAGGTTGCATGGCATCACCGTTCCTCTTATACCTACTGTAACTTACACCCGGCTGGACTCCCGTCAAGCCAAGTCTATACACGCTTTCGCCCAAAATAGCGAGTGAATCATCTGTAGTGTGAGGTCCCTGTGTGCAGGATGACTCAGTTACAGCAAACTTTGCACTGGAAAGAGCACACCTACCCGAGGATTAACCTACTGATTCACATTCATCGACTTTACACCCATGTGGTTCATTTCCACTTCAATGCTTCTGCGTGTCCCCATTTAGACAAACTCGCTGTAGTGAGACCTGACAGTTTAAATCCATCGTATTGCCCTACATATACACAACTGTCTTATTCCAGGGTAAAGTTGTAAAAGCTAACGGAAGGACTGTTCCTCTCCCTGCAGCCAGCCTTGTGCCCACTGAGAGACAGAGCAGAATTGTACACACAGGGAAATCTACCAGGTTTAGCCTGTAACGCAGCTGTCCTCGCAGCAAAATACCCCGCGAGATGAATATTCGCTTATGCTCCCTGTTCGCCATGTGACACGATTTTTGGTTTGCTCTGTTAATAGGCACGCATTATTGCTCTTCCAAAAATTGTGGATGTCGTGATGTTTAAAAGCCTTTCCCCCTGCAGCATCCCTTATAATTGAAATCCAGGGAGCACAAAGCAAAGGCTCCTCTTGACCTTAGCGGACTCAGAACATGACTCACGGGCAGGATTTGGTTAACTCTAAACTGAGAAATTGATTTTCATCTTCTCAAAGGACAGACCAAAGACAGCAGGGTGTTGAGGACACCCCGTAAGAGTTTCAATGTGTATCATCTGACAAAGCTGAAAGAATTTGTAACTAGTATTTATGGCAAGATCAAAGCATTAAACAGCATACTTCATATATATATGGCTTGATATATAATCTGAAGTGTTCATTTTTCACATTCAAAATGGCTGTCACACTTCCTGAACCTGATAAACAATTACGATGCACTAGGTTCTGTTGGGTTCATTTATTATGGGAATATATATGCTTAGCTAGCACAAGTAGATGTGCCTGACTTCATAAATTAGGTTTATGGTATCCTAAGCGTTTTATGATACACAAAAAAAGCCCTAAAGATGGTGCTATGAACACACACACACGCTAACAGGTGTGTGGATAACGCAGAGTGCTGTAAATGGTACGTCAAGGTATCATTCAAATCTGTATTTACCCAGCTGGAGGCAAGTTTGTGAGTCTCCACTCTGCCTTGGCATCTTGTAAGACAAAATTAAGCTACATACCTGGTTCATACGCAATTTTGCCAAATTGTGCTTGCCAGCCAAGACTTTACTGATCAAACATACAGGCAGGACTAGCTTAAAAAATGCTTCCAGTTCGTGGTCTCCCCACTGTTGGAGACAAAGCAGCTCATCTCCGGTAAGCTAGCAGATAAAGAGAGTGATTACAGGAATCTCCTGGAGGGGATAATGTCTTGGTTACTCCTCTTGCAGAGAAAAACAGAGGGGTAAGTAAGCTATGATATGGACCACTCAGAAATCTTATTCAAAAGCTCGGTAGGTGTACAGGGTGCGATTCTGTGCGTGCAATTACCTCCCAGAGCAGGGGTTAACAAGAACAGAACACACGCTCTCATCGCTCCTCTCCAAAGTGACTTTGGAAGCTCCCTTCTGCTCGCCTTCCACGAATAATCCTGGCCTCAAACTCCGGCAGATCCGTGCTGGCGGCAAGGCGTTTTAAAGCCTCGTTCGTTTGTCTGGAGCTCCACAACATCGAGCCTACTGTGACCCTGTCTAGAAGGAGCCCAGGCCCTGCCACATTCCCCGCACTGCGATGTGAAAGGCAAGGGCTAGCAACTGCGGCGAGGGCTTTCATTAGAGCACAGCCAGCTTCAAAGTGGCCCTGCTTCTGGGCGTTTCACTTGTCAGCGTGACCACAGGCAGAAAAATACTGAAAAATACAGCTTCTGAGATTCATACATCTTTATGCTATATACACTCTTACAAACTACCAAAACTTTAAAAAAATCATTTCAAGGAAAAGCACTACACAAATCTGTTGCCACGAGTAGGCCTGTTGGCTACCGTATTAAAGTACCAGATCCTCACCAGGTAAGAGCTGGCTTTGCAAGGTCAGCGGGGCTGTGTCCACTCCTCCTAACCATGTCTCTGACCCCCAGATCTCAACGTAAGCTCATTTAGTTAGCTTTGCCTTTAATTTCCTTGTTTCCCTCGTTTGCCAAGTGATGCTAACTCCATCAACCAGCTCTCCTGAAGAAAGGATCATTTGTGCAAAGCTCATGAAGCGTACCTTTGATTTGTCTATCAAACTTACTTATTTCAAATTCTGCTTCATAAAGCCATGAACACTTGATCTTGCTCGCACGCTCGTATCTCAACATGTGAGGACCACAGAGCAGGCGGAGAGCCGGCACGCAGAACGGCACATGCTTAAAGAAAAGGTTATGAGAGCTTTGGCAAAGCTATCCCATGTGCTCGAGAACGAACACCATGAATTTCCCTTGTTTCCAATGACATAACTCATTTTGCGCAGCGCTGTTATCTAAAGCTTAAGATCTTGCAGCTTAAAAAATTTTAAAATTAAAAAAAAAAGAACAAAACCAGAAAATAAAAGTAGAAAAGCCAAACTCCACCTCCTCAATAGAATTAGAGTTAAGGTTAAAATTCAATGCGGAAGGCATTAAATAATTAGATGAAAATTAGACAAATGGAACTATAGGCGAGGAAGACATGTTTGTTCCCTCCTCCTTTCAGATCTTCTCCCTATCTGTTTCCAGGTAGAAGGAGCAGAGTCGTTTCCCCCAGATGCCAAACCTAGCTGCGTTACCTGTGCTTGAAGTAAACCAGTCCCCCGAGAAACCGTCTCACGTCAGAAGTACAGAGCCTACACTGACCCGGGAAGACCACTCTAGGGAGCAGCAAAAGCCTGTGGAATAACTCTTATGGCTTCTTAGAGTTCATGTGAATATTCCACATAGTATCTCCCAAGATCTTATCTAAATTCCTCTGAAAACGGTCCCCCCTCCTTGGGAGCCAGAGGAAAGCCACAACATCTACAGGTGCTGGCTATGATTTGGGGTGATCTGGATGAAGCGCAACACAGGCATTATCACCATAAAACCTGCTGTGAAGCAACGGACACACTGCACCTACCTGTGCAGCATGTAACACAAACACATGTTCTCATGACGTGAAAAATTCATTTTGTGGTACATCAAAGTAATTAAGAGAACGCTCCAGGAAGACCTTCGAGCCCCTTCCTGTCCCTCAAGGGGCTCCAGGAAAGCTGGGGAGGGACTCTGGAGCAGGGAGGGGAGACGCAGGATGAGGGGGAAGGGTTTTACACTGAAAGAGGGGAGATTTAGGTTAGATATTAGGAGGAAATTCTTTGCTGTGGGGGTGGTGAGGGACTAGCCCAGGTTGCCCAGAGAAGCTGGGGTTGCCCCATCCCTGGAGGGGTTCAAGGCCAGGTTGGATGGGGCTTGGAGCAACCTGGGCTGGTGGGAGGTGTCCCTGCCCAGGGCAGGGGGTGGAACAAGATGATCTTCAAGGTCTCTTCCAACCCAAAGCATTCCATGATTCTATGATAATATTAAAGTTATTTGAAGTTTGCTATAAAGTATAAGTGAGGTAAGCCTCATTAGTAGACCCTCCCCTTTTCTCTTTATGCCACAACCTGTCCGTCCCACCAGTGGCTGGCAGCAGCAGGCAGAGTGTCCAGGCAGAAGGAGGGGGGAGCACAGCAGGATGCGCTGGGGCAGATGGCCATGAATCAGCCTCACGGGCAAGCAGGAGCCTCAGCAGGTTTCATCTGAAACATCGCGCACATCTGTAGACATCTCGAGGAAAGAGGAGATGGCAAGAATGCTGAAGAAGTGTCTTTCGCCAGGAGCTTGAAGTCAGTGGAAAGGCTGATGCTTTTCCTGGCAGAGGATGTGTCATTGTTCCAAGGAAACCTGGTAATCTTTTTACGTTTTTCCGAGATGGAATTTAAGGTTAACTCCCTGGTGAGCACAGCCAGACACACGCAACTGACATTTCTGCTGCTCAAACTCAGCCATAGCAAAAGCTCATTAAGTTTCTGCACCAGTATTAAATCTCATAATTTTTTCTGACACCATTAGGAATGGACATTTTTTCTTTTTCTCTTTCTAAACCACCACACTTCTAATGTCTCCCTCATGTCTGCCCTCTCGTTAATTTACGATGTTTGTGCAATTGAGCAAATCAGACAAGGGAAAAACCACAGGACAAACGCCACCTTTATGCATCACTTTGGAATGTATGTATTGGGTGAAAAGTATGTCTGATGGCCAAGAGCAAGAAACACGAGGCTAATTTTCCTGTGAAATATTGCTATGTTTTATTAAAAAAAAAAAAAATTCTAGGGCCCAAACATCCTTGGGAGAAACCCTGAAGAAATTAAAAGCCTTAGCACTGATCAAACTCAGAGATGCAGACTTGGTATAAGCAAAAGCTTTTATTACCTCTCTTAGCTGCAGTCTCCTAATAGACAATACTCTTCCTATCTCCCAAATTACCCTGGTGATTCAAAGCCCACTTCATCTTCATTTACCCAAGTCCATTACTTATGTCACTTTGCCCTGTAACAAAGCACCTCCAAGACCTGGTTTTTGATATATTTGACGCTATTATTTTATTATATTTGAAATTTTAGGTTGGCAAATCTTTTTTACACAGGGAAACATTTTCTAGCTAATTACTCTAACAGCATAGATGTATTTATCTGGCCTTTTTTTCCTCTCTCCATATTTATCTTGCTAAATATACTAATTTTACTCCCACACGGTTCCCCATTCTTCTCCTGGTTTTGCCTTTTCATGCTGAACTGTGGCTTTGGAGCAGGAAAAGAACATTTCCGACAGAGCAGCTTCTTTACGCAAGTATAAATATCCTGAAGTAATGATGAAAGTAAAGACAAGACAGACGTGTTTAAAGAGTATTTTCATTCCCATTTCTTCACTGCTATTTGAAATCAACCCTTTGAAAACTCAAAAGTGGCAACCAAGAGCAGAAGAAAAATAAATAAATAAATAAATATATATATATATATATAAATCAGAACTCAGCAAGACAAAAAAAAAAGGAATTGCATCTCCTGGAACACCACACAGATAACCACAGCATGACAAAATCACTGGCTGCATGGGGCACGGTATGTTGTGCATTATCCCCAGACAATCGATGGAACCCCGCAGGCACTCGGCTGGAATCAGTGCTGGGGTGAGAGGCATCCAAGCACAGTGCTTCCGGGCTGGCAGGATTTTCCTGGCAGTTTTGCAAAGCGCGTACCATACACTCATGTAGAAGCGTCGCGTGGATTCATTCTGGCCACAGGAGCTGGCTAATATTGGCATTGAGGGTCACTGCAGAGCACTGGGATGTTGAAATCAAACTCAAACGCACCTCTGTAGTGAAAAGGCAAAATATTCCCACAAAGATATCCTGGGTTTCCTCCTGGATTAAGCAGAGCACAACAGAGAACATAACGTGTTCACGTAAGGAGGATACTCGCCATAGAGGTGAAATTAAACGCTGGCTTAAATTCTCTTCCCAGCAGATGCAAGTTCCCATCAAATCACAGGTGTACTCACAAGGCCAAATTTTATGCAAGTGCAAGCACTGAGTAAATTTTAAAGGTTGTGGGATGTGTATTTTGCCTGCAGTCACTTTCAGAACTATTTTAAGCTTGCAAATCACGAGACAGTTTTTTTTCCTATGGAAGCATGATTATTCAGCAGTCAGCATCCCTTCAATGGAGCTTCACCTTCAAGAGTAATAAATCCTACCGTCATTTATAAACGTGCACAGCTAGAGAAAAGGGCAGATCCTAACTCCACAGGAGGATCCTCGAGGTGCTTTAATCATACTGGATGCAATAATAGTTCCATATGTGCCGTATGTGCACAAGATCAGGTCTCCTTCGGGTTATTTTGTTATTTTGTTTTTAATCTAAGCTTCCAATGAGGTCATGCACACGTGCTGCGCATCTCAGAACTTCTGAGAGAGGCTGGACCAGCTGCGAGACTCCTTGAGCTCCTTCGCAAATCAAAATTATCGCAGAGGATAACTTTAAAGACGGAGGAGAGGACGCTGGGCACCCATGCTGACCAGAACGCGTGAACAACAGAGCTCCTGCGGTGTGACTACCTGCTGCAACTTTCAAAATACACATCCACCTGAGAACGATGGTTTTGTTTTCTTGGTGGTGAATACCCCCTGGGGTTACAACATGTTGCTCACTCGGTGCTTGTGTATACGCAGATCCAGAAGCACCCCCTTGCCAGGAAGGATCCGCAGAGGTGCAGGGTACCGGGGATGGGGTGCTCACGGAACGACATGCCAGGAGAAGCCTCTGCTGCAAACACAGCAGCTTCTGACCTCCTGGTTTCAAGTTTGCCATAGTGACTGGTTGTCCTGGGTTGAGCGACACAGGACTAACTCCTCTTCTAATGCTGGGGAAAATCTCCGCTTTTGGAAGACTCTAGTGTCTGAATTCGTGAAAATATTTACTTTATAGCCAGCTAGGCTATGTGGGATTCAAGGTCTCGGTGTTTTTGAGCTCGCCAGGTGCGGGGATGAGGAGGAGCGAGACCCGGGCACTTGACCCAGGCTGGCCAACAGGATTATTTCATACCATGAACAGCACATTCTATATAAATTAGAAAGTTTGCTGTGTAGTTTCTCGCTGCCTTGATGGCTGCCATCCTGAGCATTCCTTGCCCCGGTGCCGGAGCCTTGAGCCCTTCCCTTCCTCCCGAAGCCGCAGCGCTCGCAGGGTCCCACACTGGCTGTCCCTGCGGGGAGTGCACGGCTCCTACTGATAGAATTGGCTGAGTAAAATTCTTGTATATCTTGTATTAGTAATGGGATCAATACTGGTCCTTTAATTGTTAATTATTTAGTCTTATCCTATTAAACCTATTTATATTTCAAGCCTCATGTTTTCTTGTGTTTCCCTGATTCCCCTTTCCAGGTAGGGAGGGGTCATCAGGTGACAGAATAATTGTCTAAACGACAATAGATTGTTACGGGTTTTCTCAAACCATAACACTGGTGCAGGGCAGTCCCACTCTGAGTATTAAAGGCGGTCAGTTAGGCAAAAAAATGGTAAAAGAAAAGGCACGTTAAGGAATATTAACGAAGCCAGCAATACAAAATAAATGTGAAACCAGGCGAAACACTTGCCCGGTGCCACATTTCTGTTGCACACAGACGGAGAAGATGGAAAGCAATTCCTCGTGACTTCTGCCCTTTCCAATCTGACACGGTGTTTTGGGGAGGGGGCTCCTCCCCGTGCCACGCTAGCCATGCCGGACTGCTATTGCAACGCTGCTCTTGTCCACGAGGCACGGTGGGATCTAGCTCTTGCCTCTCCACAGATGGAATGAGGAGTAACCCTGACAGAATTTGACCCTTACTGCAGTCACAAATACGCGACTTGGGAAGATCTCACTTTCAATCCCTGATTCCAGGTTGAGCTGCCAACGCAGGCAGCTTATGTATATGCTGCTGGAGTTTGTTTTAATTCTTAAGGCAAGTATATTTGATTCCTAAGCTTGCTGAGACATAAAATCTCAGAGAGTTGTATCACAGATACTTTTCCCAGCTTTTCCTGCATTAAGTTGCAAATGTTTTCTCATGCGGTCTCACCCTTTTATTTCCTCTAAATGTGTAAGAAGGTCAGTCTTCATAAGCAATGAAATATTCATAAAAACTTCTTAGATGCAGCCATTCGGGACTCCATTAGGCAAAAACAACTTCTCAGGCTCTGCAAACAGAATGTTTTCATGAAGTTAAAATATCTGATGTTATTAAAAACAAACTAACGAACACCCCCTCCATGAGGCTGCATGCAGAGCTGTGCCTCGGGCACTCGACGACTGGCAGAGGACATAACATCCTGGAACGCTCCATAAGCTGAATTTGCCACCTGTGGGGTTTCTGGTTGTAATTTAGTGGAATGGAGTTTGTCTTTTCCTTTTAAAGCTCTGTTTGAGTTGACCGTTAAGAAACTTCCTCACTCCACGCAACCCAGACTATAGAAATAATGGCCACCAGAGCAACTAGACCCAAGACATTATTAGAGAGAGAACTTTTTACTTTAAAGCCACTGGGCTGAAAACTGCTTTTCACTTTAGTTGGGTGAAACCTGGAGTTTCCGGCTCCTTTGCACGGGACAGAACCTATCGCACTTGTAATACAATCTGGGAAGACGTGGGAGAAACACAGAACTACTACCAGTTTTGCTTCACAGATTTCTTTCCTGCATGGTTTGTTGCTTCCATGATGGCCTCATTTTCTTCTCCTTTTCTCATGGGGGAAAACTACTTCCAGTCCCTGGGGTTTCAGAAGACACCAGTGGAACACGACACTAAGCAGTGGCTCTCAAGTAAATGTTTGCCGCGCACACAGGGTGGCTGTATTTTTGCCAGACATACAACGGGATAATAAGTTACATATGGTGACACCATGGAAAGTCCCTGAGTTCAGTAACTGACCACAGATGGGGAATCACTGCCAGAGCGTATCTTAGAGGATGGATGGGTACAGGCAATCGTGTCCTTCTGCAAACTCATCCTTAAGAGAGCTAATTAGGCCATACCCAACACCCCGCTAACGAGGCTCCAGCAGCCCTGAAGCTCAGGAGCAAATGTGCAGGTACTTCACTGCACAGACACGTGCTTCAGCGATTAAAAACTCCAAGATAAACGAAAAGAATCTGTTACTGACTTCATCTACTCCCTCTGACCACCAAGAGACATACCATGGGATAAAGCACAAAGGAAAAAACCAGTTTTGCTAGCACACCTATGATGGAAAGCAAACCCACGGCTATTGCAAAGGAAGCTTAGGGTCAGCCCGGCCCCAGAGACACGACTGCATCTGCTTTCAGTAAATACAGAGCCTCTATTATGGCATGTTGTTGATTAAATGATTGTTTTCTTGTTCACAGCAGAGCATTCCGCGTTGACAGGCAGGGGAGGATGGGTGATGTCTTGCTCCACAGCCTCAGTGTTCTGCCAGAGCATGAAGCACTGAGTCTAGCTGTGGGGGAAAGCACTGACCGGTGCATCGCCTGTGCCCCCCGTGGGGCTCGCTCTACAGACGGCGGGGCTCCCAAGGGAGGGAAAGCAAGCAATATGTGTGGTGCAGGCCAAGGGAACTGAAAATAATCTTGAGGCACACAAGTTATCTCTTTCAAATTAATTTTCCATTTAAAAAAAAAAAAAATCACATAAATGAAACATTTCCTTAATAAAAGCAATTGCAAGGATGTATTAAATGACTAAGGGTATAGGTTCCCGATAATATTACACCGCTGACAAAACAGAATTACAAACACTGCAGAAGTGCCAGGTACAGGTACCTCCAGTACAACAAACCAGGCCCCAGACAGAGAGGTTTGAGAGGGTTTTGACTTAAAAGAGCTTGAACACATATTTCAGCGTCTTTATGGAAAGTGCTTTTTCGCATGCATCATGCCAACAGCGTTTCGGGGCCAGGAAGAACATTTTGAACTTCTTGTTCTGTTTCAAACTTCAGAGATTTGACTCTTAAGCTGCACAGCACTTGGGAGGAGTTTGTCCCCTAGATCTCCAGAGCATCGAGTTGTTCCCTATGAGTTCATTAGCTTCTAAAATGTGAAAGATGAAAGAAAGGAACAAACAGAAACCCCGGCTACACACAGAAGTGTGTTGCAAGGAATCAGTGTGAGAAAAAAAAAAAAAAAGCCACAAGTCAAACAAAAATATTCCAAATAATTAATTCAAATCTCCCAGCTGCTGAATTTTGTGTGTGAGAAGCACTGCCATGCAAACTGTGGAGTATTTTGAAAGCAGCCAGTCCAAACAGTGCTCCTTACTCTGACTGCGCAGCCAGACACAAACACATAAATAAAACACAAAACAAGCTCTCAGTTTCTTTGACTTATGGCAAATATTAAGCTCAGATTTTTGAGTAACACCAGTACTGTATCACCACTAACCAAAATCTCAAATGAAAGCTGTCACTCAGCCTGCCAACGCACAGAGGGGCGAAAAAAAAAAATAAGTAGGTAAAGAGATTGCCTTTATTCACATATGCAAATCTGGGCGCATGGGATAAAAGGCTTAGTGGGCCATATGAAAAGCAAGGAGCAAAGATCCGCAGGAAATAGGAAGTGGTTTAAGTCCAACTCTCCTACACAAAAGAGAAGGAGAGCTGAGCCAGCACAAAGGGCGAAGTTACGACACATCCTTCGAGCTTACAGTGACTTACAATCTCCAAACGAAGGAGCACTGGTAATTCCCATCAGTATTTTGCAGGGGGCTCGTAGATGCTTTGCACAATTTGCAGTGCTTACTGAGAGCTTGGAATAGGATTAAGCGGCAGGAATTTCAGAGGTAGGCGCGTGGACAAAGTCATTCCTAGAAAGCCCAGGTGCTGATTTTGTCTGGTTAATAATTTACTGGCTATGAATGAAAAAATGCATCTAATCTTGTAAAATTTATGCCTACTGTATATTTTTCTCTGGTTCCTGTCAGCGTGGCATCTAAAATGAGTATTATGTGTCCCTGCACCCGATGAAAGATTTATCTAAATCTATGTTTCACGTACATACACGGATCGGCAGAAAGAAACGTGTAATAAAGGCTCACAAGATTGTCCAGATAAAAGTTCACAGTCAATACACATTCTCTTTATCGACAGATATTACTTTATACTCCAATGATTATTTTTAAAGGATGCAAGAAAGATCAAAGAAAAGGAAAGAAATTATAAAGTCTACCCATTTTAAAAAGAAACCTTTGCTAAACCTACCCTCATAGCAAAGGAACTGTTCTAGGCATTATTAGCAACAGCTTGGAACACCTCTAGCACCACAAAATGCAACACACTCCTTTTTTTACCGGCCCCTCATTTCTCTGATTAGTGGGAGATGCAGTAGGAGTTTATAAACGTGTATTTGAATGGCCACTCACTTCTGTTGAGGTAGGAAACCACTGATGGGCTGTTCCCCAGCCCCACTCCCAGTTAATCCCTTATACCTCATTAATATGGCTTTCAGACTGACTTCCTCAGTGCAAAAAAATCTTTCAGAAGGCCACAGGTTAATCTCTGGAAGAAGAGCCACGGTTTGCATTCTCCTGAGCTTTAAAATCTGTAACGTTAGACAGTCTACACAAAAATGCAATAAGCTCCCCCTTTAAATTGATCATTCTGCAAAGCAAACGCTGCCTGTTAAATTGCGATCGGATTCATTCCTTAGTGGCACATTAGCATTTGGTGCCATCCTTAAGGCATTCTTCCAGCTGTTTCTATTTTAGCCTTATATTGTGCCAGTAAAACAAATAGCATCTTATATCAAGCATCGGGGATCTCTGAAAGGCTGCATACTACTTACCCCTGTTACAATGATCTATTCTTTCCATGGATGGGATCCCTAGCCAAGGCCTAACAGTTCCAGGTCTCTCCGGAGCTTCCCAGCAGCTAATTGAAAAAACCTTCCAGGCATCAGCTCCGAAATGCGAGAACTCCAGGCTCGCAAATATCAAATTAAACTCCCCACATTCGCTTCGCTCGCTCTTCCTGGTGCTGCTGCTTCTTCAGATGACCGTGCCTATGAATAGCATTTAAGATCTGCCTCCATAGCCCCGTTAGCCGTTTCCACACTGCCCATTTCATGCTCAATTTGCGCTGTAGAGAAATCAGTGGTGTTCCTTTCTCTCTCACTCGCTCTCTCATTGGAAAGGTCCCACAAGACAAGCCGTAGAGTTTAACAAGAGCCAAGAGAAACAGAGAGGGAGGGAATGCATGCAGGGATTGTGTTCAGGCGCGGCACAGAACGCTGCTGCTCCAGNAAAAAAAAAAGACAGCAAACTGCCATCACATGCCTGAAACCCAGACCCAGCACGGTTTAAGGCAAGCCGATTCCTCAGCTTTCTTTCTTTTCCACTGGTATCCAACTGCTCAGAGCTAAAGCTCCATGAAATTCCTCTCCGGTCCCTGGTGCTGTGCAAACTGCAAATCACTGCAGGATGTGTGCCCTAGTGTCTAGGTACAACGCTGCTCTGTTCACTGCATGTATCCCCTACAGAAAACAAGTATTTAAATGATGAAAAGTTTGCTGTCAAAATCTTCCCTGTTCAGTTACCAGCCTAAATACGTTAGCTCCTCCAAGGGCTCCGTACTATGGCCACAGGGTGAATGATCCACAGGCATTTGGAAAATCAGATTTTGCAGATCATTATTCACGGGCAGGATTTTATCATTCAGCACCTGAGCACCAATAACCACGACCAAGGAGATCACCCCTTCCCCGCAGCCCACAACTTTGGCTTCCGTTTTAAGCGTGCATGGCAATTTAACCATTCCGAGAACTATTAGTGCTAAGGAACACCACGCCATGTAATACTGCTACTGCAATTTCACAGCACTTCCGCTAGTCCAGAACATCGAGGTCTCATCCTTTCTATTCAGAAAGGGGCATTTTGCAAATTACTGACCCTGCAAGTGGTTCTAATTACAGCCAGTCTACCCCTGCCCGGCATTTATTTCCCCATTGAAGGGAGGGACCACAATTAGCTCCCTCTTCTCCTACCTACATTTCTGAACTCACAGGGTAAATAGAGATCTTAATATCTGCTAGTTTCTTAGCACAACCTCATGCCTTTATCACGTTTGGCCAAAGAGCTCCCTGGCCAAGTTCTAGTTTAATTTTGCAGCCCAGCTCTGGGAAGGTGTAGAACATTTAAGACAGAGTTAAGTCAGTTCTCAGAAGCTGCAGGTTGCTGCCAGTGCCTTCGTCTCTCAAGAGCCCATAACCCTGAACATGTCAGAAGTCTGTCCTATATTTAATTTCTTATTATTTTACTCTAGACGGTGCTCTGTTTGAAGTGTCTCCGAGATGGGCTGGCCAGCACAAGAAACGACAGCAAATTATCACATCAGCATCCAGCGGCGTTACACAGCGGCCAGTTCCATTCACATCACGCATGAGGAATTTCCCGTAAGTTCACGTTTTAAGTCTAACTCTGCAGAGCACAGATTTTAAACAAAGTCTCTTCTTGCACATTTTTGATATTTATTCCTCCCACAAGCAGAGTCTAGAAGCAGTGAGGTGATGGAGAACCATGCTCGCTCCATCCTGATACCCATTCTCCTGCCTAGTGCAAGTCTCCCAATTTTCCCTGTTCGTTGCCTACACTGACAACAAACTTTAATCTATTTTACACGCTCACTTGTCCGTATCCTACGTGGTAGTGTAACACCTACATCTTTGATGCTTGAAAAGCATCTTCACATGACTGTGAAGGCAACTTATGAGTTTTCGTTTCCCCCACATGTACAATACAGTACAGTATAGCCCAGCACAATATAGCAACGTACACTTTTAAAGCCCTCTTCATCACCTGATAGCGATTTCCCTCCCCTTAAAAGTTTCTCTGTGTTCTTTCAGCTGTGAAAATACCCTAGAGAATTTGTAATGCTCAATGCAAGCTCTTTAAAAAAATTGAAAACTAGCACTGTTAAAAAGAAACTCTGTTTCTTCCTCCCACCTACTCCCCAAAACTCTATTTCTTCCAAACCCCGGACAATTCCTTTCCATTATCAAGTGTCCGCTTAATTGTTACACTGGAAAACTGATCAGAAGGTGCCACTGGTTGCTCTATTTTCAGGTATGACAAGTTGGCAAAACTTGCCTCTCGTACACCGAAGTAAATGAGATTTGGGGTGGCACGAAGAAAACAAACATTAGGGCACGAAGGAAGTCAAAGCCTTTAAATCATACAGCCTCGGCCACCTCAAGAGCAGCCTTATTTTGTGCAGAACAGTAAGTTCTGCCTCCCAAGTCCCGCTGTCTCTTTACCACTCCCCATCCCATCTGAAAGCCGATTCCCAGTTCCCTCCTGCACCTGGTCTTCTCCGATAAAATTAGAGCGCAATTCCTGACGCAGAACTGGTGCGGCTAATGCTGGGGAGACTGGGCTGTCATGGGCACAAGGAGATTACAGAAAGTGACAATGAAGAAAACCTCTTCTGAGGACAGAAGCGTATTTGCTAAGGCAAACAGCATCCTGAAATGACCTGTACAAGAGAGGAACGCCTGAATGGTGGTCTGTACCACAGAGGTGTCTGTATTTTGCTAACTGGTAGCATATATTAATTCAGAAGTACGTGGACCTGAAAGGATCTTACCAGCGTAAGACAGGCCTGATTATAAATGTTGCTTCCTCTTTTAAACTAGTTATGCTGCTTGCTCACATTAATTCTACCAGACAGCTAATTTTCTTCTAAGAGGGAAAAGAAGCGCCAGTGAATAACCAAAAAAGGTCTTTTTCTCTCAACTGACAAATCACATTTTAACTGGCTACAATTTTGCCTGTAAAGGGACTCTATTAAATGAACTCATCGCTCACATCCTTACAAACAACAACCTTCAGTTCCCATTTGCACAAGGAGATAAGAAGCCTGGATGAATTTCAAACTTGGAAATAATTTTCTGGTTTATAAAAAACCAGCAGCCGCATTTCACATACTGTGTTTTTAACGGGGATGCTGAAACAAACTCAACTACACCTTCGGTTTACACGCAACTCCAGAGGAAGCTGGGGAACCTGCTTCTACTCCTAAAGGCAGTCTGCATCACATCCCTGCTTTCATAAGCAGCTTTTAAAAATGGGTTAACGTGCCTCAAAGCCAGAAGAAACGGTGCTTCTAAGAAAATGACTTTTTTTCCTTTTACTGCACGCCTACAATCAGAGAAACGTTCCCCCTGTTGTCAGCGGCAGAATCTCGATGCCTGGCATGTGAATGTGTGAGCAGCCAACATCCTCACAGTCCCGCGCCTTCAGCTCTCATTGTAAGGGTCTGCAAAGGAATAATGCAAAAGTTTCCGTGAACCTGGCTCAACTCCTTCCTAGAGAAATAGTCTTCCTCATTCCAACAAACCAAATCCCCAGGCAACACCAGCAAAATCCCCAAGTTTCCCATGAACCCGAATCAAATCCCTCTGTTGAACAATTGAGAGAATCAGCCAGAAGTGACAATGTGTTTTGCCAGAGACAAAACTCTTACTACGATCAACAGCACAATCAACATCAGGTATTTGTTCTCCCCTTGCGCCACTGAGCTGAATTAAACAGTTCACTAAAAAAAAAACAAAAAACCCTTTCTGGCTGCAAACCAGACTTTGCTTCCGACAAATTCCCATAAAAGTCCGATGCCTACCATTTCAGAACTAGCAGCCAAAAAGAAAAACCCAGTCTGTCTCCAAAGGAAACCACCTTTAGTCAGTAGTTAATTGAGCCTGGTGAATATACCACCAGACATTTGGAAACAGGCACTTTGAAATACCGAGTACACATGCCCGCTCTTGCGTGTTTGTCGTTACACCACAAGCTACGCTCAAAAAGGGAAAAGTAAATATCTTCCACATTACTGTTCAAAGCAAAGTTAATTCAATGTAATGATGGGTTTCTGTAGCCGCATTTGGTATTTCTGAAATACAGTAAACTTCAGGGTTCTGATAGGATTCTGGCATGTTTGGTACTTTTCTTAAAAAAATAAAATGCTCCTGACCTTCCACCTATGTGCGAAGTAGCTCATTTTTCAAAGTTCCCAGCCAAATGCGGAGCATTTCAAACTCTATGAATGGCGGCGGTTTAATTTCTTGTTGTTGTTGTTTGGGTCTGTGTTGATTAACACGTGTAAATAGAGGCATCTGGTGTTACCTCTCTCTGTTTCCATTTCACACCCTATTAAAGTCTGATTTCACAATTAATTGAAACCAAAACGCGATTATTCAGCAAGGAATGCTCTCCAGCAGCCTTTGCCATGCTGAGGTCTAGTCACTACCTGGGGGGGAGACAGCCCCCCTCCTGGCAGGATTTAGAATTAAACGTTTTGGATATCACACAATAATACCAATAATGGTGGTGGAAGCAAATCTGCAACCAAATCACTCGTTACACACTTTTCAGAACAAGAGAGGGAGGGACTCTTCTGTCCCACTGACAGGAAAAACTACCCACGCGCAGAATGCGGAAGAGCCAGCTGAGAGACGGAAGGACAGATGAAGACAGCGCGAGCGATGAAGTAACATTTCTCCTGCACGAAATCTATTCAACGACGGGTCCAAAGAACAGCAAAGTCAGATTCAAACGGCCTCCAATTGGGTAAGGTTAGGGATTTGAAGTCAGCATGGATTCAGAAAACTGTATTTCGTAAGTCGGGAAAGGACAATGTTAACAACAAACTGGATATAAACACCTACTGACCACCGACCATGCTCTAAACCCCAGAAACTAATCTCTGACACACACAGAAGTGATAAAAATTTTATTACAAACACCTCCAGGAACAAAAATCCAGCTGTTTGGAGGAGCCTGGAATCAGGTGCAAGGAGAAGACCAGTGCCGACGCGGTTTTCCCGAGTATGGGAAGCCTGAGAGCGCTTCGCACACTAGATGGCATTGCACTACCAATTATCCCAGGGATAATTTGTACAATTCTGGTTCCTAAGGAAAACCCCAGGAAAATTCTCTTCCTGCTGGTGTAGTCCCATCCCTTCGTGAATGTAAGGCTCAGCACAACTGTGGGAATATTTACAGGGCCAAAACAAAGGAGATGGCTCCGTGAGAGGAACCAGACACTTGGTGGCTTCAGGCAAAAACAAAGAGGCAATTAAATTAAAAGGAGCTGGGTTATTTATTTATCTATTTAAAAGAAAAGTGGTTTTGCGACAAAACAGAGCGTCCTTTCTTTCGCTGGCTACCACTGGACAAAACAGGCTGCTTGCTTTGGCTGTTGCCAATCAACGTGCACAAATACAACGTTCCCTCCATCATACGAAAGGGACCAGTTTTATAGTCAGCCCTTTCAGGAGCTACTTACCCAAAAAAGCCACTTCAATGGGCCAAAAATGAGATTGTTTTACAGTTTTCGTCCATCATTTTCAAACAGGTTCGTTTTATAGGCTGGCAGCGTATTTTAAGGCTATAACCCACCAAGAATTTATAATACGTTATTGTTTAAGCGTATTGAGAAATGCATTCATCCATAGTCAAAAACGACTGAGCCAGTGAATATAATTTTTTTTTTACAGCTATATAAGATATATATACTTTTTATCTTCCCGCATATGGCATTTCATAAAACTGCTGACTTTCAAGGAAAAGTGCATTAAAATCACTGAGTTAGTTATGACTGCCTTTTCTTCTGAGAGCTCCAAAATCCATTAAATTCTGGGGAAGGTCAATGACAGTTTTAGTCACAGTCTACTTTTCCGTTTGCTGGAAACAAGCATATTATTCCTTGGAGAGAACTGAAAATTGATACAGTCCTGTCATTCCAGGCTATTAGTCTCTTACTCACTCACTTTTTCTGTTTTCTCCCCCACTAAATCAATATTAACCTTTTTCCCCACACTGATAAGAATCAAAGGCACTGGAAAAAAACACCTTATCTACCTGAAACATCAGCCCGAGTTCCAGGGGATGAGAAAGAACAACCAAAAAAGACCCAAAAATAACAGCTTTGATGGGAAGGAGAGTATTGTGGCAATAGGAAGCTTAATTTTTGTAAGGAAGTCATCGATCCTGTCTCACTGCCGCGTTTTCTAAGCAGTTTTTCTTACACAGAGAGGAGATAGGTTTACGCTATGATTTCTCACCTTCAAGTCATCCGAAGAGAAGTATTCGTGTTATTTTTAATGCACAGGCCAAATCGAGAACTGTGCTGAGGTGAGTAACATTTCTTATTTTGCATTTATAGAGCAGCAGTAACAAGGAACCAAGCTCCAAGGAGTAAAGGCCGTAAACAAAACGTGATAATGCACACAAGGGTAAAACAAACATACCCTGAAGAGCCTAGAAGGTCCGGCTGTACCATATTTGGAGATGCAGGACACGAATAAATCTGAAATCTCATTAGGAACTGTATCCCCTGGCTCCTCTGTAAGCAGTTCTGTTGGCACGCAGCCTTGTAAGAAGCAGGACCCGTTGCTCAGCAAAGAAGGGATCTTGGAGGAAGGAAAACGAGCATTCATGAAACTGCAAGACAATGCTATCCATGGGTGATACTCAATCTCCTCCCAACATCCTCCTTTCCACAGACTTGTCTGTCCAGGAACTCCATAGGCTCAGGAGAGTATTTCAGCTTATCCTGATGTGTTTCTGAAGTTCGAATCAGTCATTGTTACCTTCCAGGAGCACTGCAAAACCTGGCCTTTACTCTATGGTCCCCATTTTTACCTCTCTGTCACCAAGTACCTCTGCTGGGAGGACAGGCTGAGAGAGCTGGGGGGGTCAGCCTGGAGAAGAGAAGGCCCCTTCCAGTTCCTAAAGGGGCTCCAGGAAAGCTGGGGAGGGACTCTGGAGCAGGGAGGGGAGCCATGGGACGAGGGGGAAGGGTTTGACACTGAAAGAGGGGGGATTTAGAGGAGATATTGGGAAGAAATTCTTGGCTGTGAGGGTGGTGAGGGACTGGCCCAGGGTGCCCAGAGAAGCTGTGGTTGCCCCATCCCTGGAGGGGTTCAAGGCCAGGTTGGACGGGGCTTGGAGCAACCTGGGCTGGTGGGAGGTGTCCCTGCCCAGGGCAGGGGATGGCACTGGATGGTCTTTAAGGTCCTTTCCCATACAAATCATTCTATGATTCTCTAAAGTATAGAGGGATCCATATTCTTCAAGTCACTGCCAGCAAGTATACAGTCCCCTTCTAGACTCAGAAATAAAAGAGCCAGATCAGCAAGATGACAAAGTCTACCTTTGCAAATTATAAAGTTGAGTCTATAAATGAGAATAAATAACACTGACCCAATTTGAACGTACATACTTCCATGGCAAGTCTGGTCTGCAGGGTCTTCAAAAGCCTTATACAACAAAAACGAATGAACCTATCAGCATTCAGTAGATAAGCAGCAACCATTAAAACTTTTTAAAAAGCTTCAGAAACAGACTGTAAGCAAAAGCAAACACAAAAGCAAACCACATCTTTCTGAGCAAGAATTTGCAGGACGAGTCTCAAGACAGAAAGCAGCGAGGTGGGGAAAAATCAGCGTTACTACAACCACATCTGAGAACTCCTTCCCCAGGAAAAGCATTATTTATTATCTGGCTAAATACCAACTTCTCTTGCTGACAAGAGGAGCAGCAAATGAAGGCAAATAATCTCCCCTTCCTTGGCAGGAGGAAGCGATAAAAGCTGAGGGGAAGCTTGCTCCATTTCCTCCCATGACCCCACAAGTGGGAAAGATCAACAACCACTCATCTTTACCAATCAAGCTGTGTGAAACCCGGCACTTCTGGCGTTCGGCCATGCCTACAGCCCCCAGTTTTACAGAAAGGTTAGTCTGTGCCTGAACTGACCGCTGAATACATTTTAATATAATACAGACACAGGCCAGAGCTGTACGGCCTTTAGCTACTTGCTGACTGCTTTGCCAAACTGAGCTGCGGGGAGGGGCGCAGAGAGATGCGAGCGCAGTTTTGCACACCCCCGGGTGCGTGCACGCGCGTGGGAAAGAACGTTTTAAGATTTCACATCTCAAAGTCCCCCACCTTATTTTTTTAAAACAAAGAAAATTATAGTGCGTGTTCCACAGCTGGGTTTGAAGGCACAGTGCAAAACTGACATGTGTTTTATATCACCACTTGCATTTTTATACAAAAACTTGAGCAAGTGCTAAAGCACGGAATAGACTAGATGGAAGCATTTCCTCTCAACTACTCCCTTTTGAGAAAAGGGGGCTGGAAAACGAGCAAAGAGGTATATGGTCAAACTTATTTTCTAAAAAGAGAAGTTTTTCTAGGAGTCAAAACAAAAACTTCCCCTCTTAGTCAAATGCTGCATCAAAACTTCAGCCAGACTAAAAATACCTGGCTTTAACAGGGGATATCACAAATGGCATCTCTCGTGCTCTTCATGTGCACAAACACATGCACACACATGGTTCTTGTCTTCTGCTGCTCACATACCCATCCTGTCTCCTTACAGCCTCAGCCAGTGTCTTTTTGGAGTGCTGTCTCCAGCTCGGGAGTCCCAACAGCAGAAGGACACGGAGCTGGTGGAGCGGGGCCAGAGGAGGCCCCGGAGCTGCTGGGAGGGCTGGAGCCCCTCTGCTGGGAGGACAGGCTGAGAGAGCTGGGGGGGTTCAGCCTGGAGAAGAGAAGGCTCCAGGGAGACCTTCCAGCCCCTTCCAGTCCCTGAAGGGGCTCCAGGAAAGCTGGGGAGGGACTCTGGAGCAGGGAGGGGAGACGCAGGATGAGGGGGAAGGGTTTTAAACTGGAGGAGGGGAGATTTAGATGAGATCTGAGGAAGAAATTCTTTGCTGTGAGGGCGGTGAGGGTTCCCCCGAGAAGCTCTGGCTGCCCCATCCCTGGAGGGGTTCAAGGCCAGGTTGGACGGGGCTTGGAGCAACCTGGGCTGGTGGGAGGTGTCCCTGTCCAGGGCAGGGGATGGCACTGGATGGTCTTCAAGGTCCCTTCCAACCCCAACCATTCTGTGATTCCCACCTTGTGATTCACCATCAAGGATGCTGGGGGACAGTGCTCTGCCCTGTGCAAGTTCTGCAGTATCACCTTTTTCCTTTGAAGAAAGGGGTGTCCCAGAGCATCTGCAGGCTTTAGGCAACACACAGCTCACACTAGCATACAGAATTCAAAACACAGCTGACAAGTAACTAAACAGTCATAATAGGTCAAAGGCCTACATATTTTCTACATATTGGAAAAAAAAAAGTGACTATACGCTGCAGGTGCTCACCTTCTCTGAAAAGTAAATGTTGCCCAAATTCAAGAGAAACATTTATACTAGTTGCAGAAAGAGCATAAATCAGTTAAGACAAGGCACTGTAAAAGCCCTCCCTCCCACACACCGTGGTTTTCTATGAGATTTTACATGATGCTATAATCATACAGCTACGTGACAATTAGACCTTGTGTAGGAAGGCCTGAACATATTTATGGTGAAAACATTCAATGACATTTACAGGAGTTAAATGATTTGATGAAATTATCCTCAACCCATTAAGGAAGTTTTCCAGAATACAACCACGTGGTTACTCTCATGCTCATTAGCACATGGACAGCAATTATGATAATGCTGCTTAATAATTGGGGATGGGGGTGCTGAAGAGGAGGAAGACAAAAGGACAGAGACAACGCCCATTTCTGCCACCTCCTGGTAAACCCCCAGGATCTATCAATTCTGAGAGTGAAAACAGGATTAATGTATTTTTCATTAGTATTAACATTCTCCCAACCAAAACAGAGATGCTAAAACTTTGAGAGTTACGTACCGATACGTAGATACCATTACTCCAGCAACACACCCCAAAATCCTAAAATGAGTGGGTCGGTTTTAGTTTTACCCCAACCAAATTAATGAGGAAAATCTCTAAGAGAGAGAAAATTAGATGTTTCACCTGAGGTCTCCATAACCTCCATTCAGAAATTGCCGAACGGTTGATATATGAGGTTCCAGCCTCATTAATTCTGGTGAAAGGCACCGCTCAGCAAACACAAAGCTGCTATAATGCAGCCATTAAGAACGGAACAGTTGACACCACTGTCACCAATTTTCAGTTCTGAAAATAAATTAGCTGGAGAAAAAGATTGAAATAACCACGTTGAAAACCTTAAGTCCTAAGCAATCATGTGAGAAACTCGTTTCTTTAAACAAACGAGTTTCTTCACTCTCGTTGAGAAACGCTCAAAGACACGTGTACACTTAAAGTCTCGCAAAGGAAAATCCCAGATGAAAAGTCAAACTTATTTTGAAATTCCCACAATTTTTAATCCAGTTCTATAATTCAGTGCTATTCTTTCTTAAAGACATTATCTTTGAAAGACTGCAGCTGTCAGTCCAGGAAAATCAAACTCATTACGTTGAGCTGGAAAGCATCCCATGCTCTTAAATATTAATTACAACCTTATGGCTACCAAAAACCGAAGCGAGGTGGGGTTTTTTTAGAGCTTTTCTGGGCCTTGTCAGTCACAAGATGCTAAAGATGGATTCCTGCTCAATTTTGACTAGAAATAGAGCTGTTAGTTCACTAAATATATAAATGGGTTGCAAACTCGGACACAGAATGGCCAACTGGAGCTCATGAAAGCGTATTTTCCAGAACACAAATACACCCAGGAACTACCCCATTTCTTGCCGGCCACAGATTATTCATGTCATGTGGTAAAAGCAGTATATAGTGTATATTTCCAAAATCCCAGAGGAGGGAGAAAAATGCTTCCGCAAATAAAAGAATGCAGCTTCTGTATGTTGACTCAGTGAAGGGCAGCAAGAACAGTAATGCAAATAGCCTTAAATTCATGGAATTAAAGAAATTATCCTGGAAAAGCTTAATAAATATGATTACTTCATTTTTGTGGAAAAGTTCATAAACCATACCTTGTTTTTTTGATACATGTTATCAAAATCTTAATTTGTGTCTCCAGAGCATGGACTTCAAGAGTTAAAAATACAGACAAACTGCATAAAGGCTCACAGACAGAGTTGAAACTCTCTTTCTATTTTTAATTTAGAAAATTCTGCCTAAGGTGCCAGAGGCAGAAGATAAAATAGTAAAGATCTGAAAAGAAATTTTTAACCTTTACATTTCCCAGGTGACAGTTCCGGGAAGGTGGGTTTTCAACAACTCAGGTGACACTGGAAACAGGTCTACAGCCTGCGGACTCTAACCAAGAACGTCCCATTGGAATTGCAGAGTTGGGCTTTAGCATTTAAGCATTTAATTGCACTCTATATAAAAGAAAAGGTTTGGTATAATCCCGCCACTGTGTAACAGATTCTTTGGAAGCTCCTAAGACACTTGTTCCTTTGACACACTTGTTCTCCATGAAGAGGCCTAAACCTGCAGCCCCGTTTTCTGCAGATTCCAGGGAAAACAGGCCCTGATGATTCACCTTCAACTAGAAAATTCAAGGCAGAACTTTCTAAATTCCCAAGGTTTAAGACCCAACTGGAGGAAAAGAACAACAGCACAAACCCAGCTGCTGCAGCACCCTTGAGGTCACCCTGGACTGACACCGCTGTCACAGCAATGGTATGGCTCAGTTCCTCTCTGGGCAGGTGAAAGGCTGCTCATCAATTAACTCGAGCTAAAACGGCCAGGTCCTGGAGTCTCGAGGCAAGCAATTAGTGGTTACAATGACGAACTGGGGCCAGGACACAGGGAAGCACTGCTGTACACCAGAGCAAAACTGCAGGACACTTCCAGAAGAGGCCCCCAAGCAGCTCCACGTTGTGGACAAATGAAAAATTTAAATTCTTATTTTCCTTTCTTATACTGGTATTTCAATTGAGTTTTTTACTAATCACTCACTAGTTTCCAAAAGAAAACAAATCTGTGTAGAATAAGCGTTCCTCTACAGCAAGCGCCGAGGCAGTGACTGTCTAATGAGTGCACGGGAGATTTAAACGCTGCAGCCCCTTCCATAACTCAGCCTGTCTTCAGCCATCGGAACGAGCTGCTTTCAGTGTGAATGCCCGTCTGTTTGTGGGACTCGGGAATATCCACACACAGCGCAGGAACCCCACAGCAGCAGCTGTGTGAAACCCACGCTGCAGTCCCGACTCTTCTTAATTCAAGGGCATGCTCCGGCAGCAGTGAGATTTAGTATTATATAGTTTGTTTTACAGTGGCTCTTTTATCCTTCACCTGACCACAGCACCTTGCTGTCGCCCTAACAGAAAAGATAATACATCATTCCACATCCTAACTGCTTTTCAATGGGAAAATAAAAAATAAAAAATTCATCTATATGGTACACAACAAACAATTATAAGAGTATGTGGATAGTTTGCTGTTACAAATCCAAGTCTTCCCTCTCTCCTTGTTTATCTTAAAATTATAATAGAAAATTCAACATTATTTTCTATATTGTCTCTAAGAGAGTCAAAAATGGCCCAAATTTTTCATTTTTATTATATTAGATAGGTAGGAAAAGTTAAAGCCAGTTGCGAGGGGACAGCAGCGCTCCAGAACAAAAGCTCCACGGTGCCCTGTGATTCAGCATCAAGCCCAGCCAGCTCTAAAAAGATCTTCTGCTTACTTTGAACCCCACTTAGTTTCAAGTAGCTGGAAAGTGAGGGATATAGGGAGGCTTAAAAGAGTTCAAAGAAACACAGGGACCATGTACCAGGGGAAATAAAAACCACCACAGCTTGTCTGGGGTATGTTCAAAGTGCACATCACAGCTCTAGTGTTACTGCTAAAATGCATGAATAATTCAAAGTGCATGCGCTAGCCTAAAAGCTCACTTCTCCAAAAAGAGTTTCCAAACTCAATCTAGCTTTTATTTCGTTTTAAAACAAATGGCAACGCCTGACATTAAATCAAACCTCGAGGCACAAGAGAGGGCACACGGAAGGGGACTCTGACTCAGGCTCTGATGCTCCTGAGCCCTCACATCGTCACTACGCCCGAGTGATCCTGCGTCTCCCCCCCGAGCAAGACAGCAGCACCCTGGCCTGGGATGACATTCCCTTTCTTCAGTGAGAATCCTTTTGCCCCCAAGACTCCAGCTCCCAGCAGGCTGCCTGCCCGTTCCAGGATTGCTTCCCCCAGCACTACTGCAGGCCTTCGCAGATAAAGAATGGTTAAATTTACCAGCATTTCCGAGTCAATTCCTGGACTCACACTGTAAAAATAATAGAAGCTGTCCTGGTTTTTTGGAACTATTTCAAGCTGGTAAATGGGAACTTGGTCCAAAACCAGTTATTTTAAAGCCTGAATGTTATGACATGTCATACTTGCAATAAATAAGGTTAACACTCAAGCACCATAAAGATCAATTATACAGCTGCACTGAATTTCAAGGTAACTTATAAGAATTTTTGTTAGTATCTGAATATAAATTGGCAGGACCAGACAATACCACCTACCCCAAAAGTGAGATTTTTCTAATAGCAGATTTGTTTTCTAACCGTATTTATAAGCTTCACCAGTCTTCCAATAGAAAAGAACTAATTTCAAGGCAGGTTCACGGATCCTGAACATACATAAAGTATATGGCACCATGTATTTTTATTTCCAACACGTTATAATACTGGATTTGTGGGTATCTGTTAAGCGACAGTCTTCCCTCTAAATTATTACTGACATAATTCTGAGCATGATGGTGCAAAAAGCTCACTCTGTTCTTGGAGGTGTCACCTCTGACTGCAACTCACAAACCAACCCCTGATCATCCAGAAAAACATTTGATGGGGCTTTAAACCTATGCATGCAAACCTAAACAAGCTTCTCCTCCTTCTGGGAAATAAAATATTTGATAGAAAGAAGTTTATGATGGTGGTAGGGGAGGTCTTGCCCCTTAAAAACATGTCCCAGAGCAAGTAATTGAGTTTTTATTAATGTTTCATTCATATGGTAGAGGGATGGAAAGAAGAACTGCTGAGTAGAAACAAAGTTTCTTCGGTTAGTTTCAAGAGAAATAAAAGAAGTTATACTTTAGGAGAGGGTGTCTTGAAGAGGCAGTGAGAGCATCACATGCTTCTTCATGTAAATATTTTATTTTTAAAAACCAAAACCACATGTAAACGTGCCATATAATGGAAACGTTCCATTTTACACTACTTTACCAGGAAAACAGCAACCTGAACTTGCAGGTTCTATTACGGACAAAATGGCCAGAAATGAAGAGTCAGAGGACATAAGCAATTGATGTCTTTGGAATGCTCAGTGGAGATCAAAGAGCTCGTTGGTATGGCCGCCCAGGGGAGCCGAAGGTCGGAGCTTTGCCTGCAGGACATGGAAGCAGAAGCCGCCTCGTTCTGCTCACGCACCACAGCAAGGACTAAAATAACAAAGCCTTCAAACTCTACAAACATGTTCAAATGCCTTCTGAACATTGTAAGAGGACGCGTGGGGGAAACTATGTGCCTGTGTGTATGCCTCCCCTTTTAAACTGAAAATCTGTCTGAATCCAGACCCTTGGGAAAGTTTGGGTTCACAGGAAACCTTCTGCGCAAACCTCTCTGCTGCAAGTAAAACAAACAACAAAACTTGGGCCTCAGCTCAGCAGATCTGGAAACAGCCTCTCTGATACACGACCAGCGACACACACTGCAGTAAGGATCCTCTCACAGTACAGCAAACATTTTCACCTGCAATATCTAAATACCATTAGTTCAAGTGCTTTCCCCTGCAGTTTCTTGCCTTGCAGGATAGATTATCAGAGTATGTGATAGATGGCAGGCTGAGAGAGCTGGGGTGGGGGTGGGGGGTCAGCCTGGAGAAGAAAAGGCTCCGCGGAGACCTTCCAGCCCCTTCCAGTCCCTCAAGGGGCTCCAGGAAAGCTGGGGAGGGACTCTGGAGCAGGGAGGGGAGCCATGGGACGAGGGGGAAGGGTTTTACACTGGAAGAGGGGAGATTTAGATGAGATCTGAGGAAGAAATTCTTGGCTGTGAGGGGGGTGAGGGACTGGCCCAGGTTGCCCAGAGAAGCTGTGGCTGCCCCATCCCTGGAGGGGTTCAAGGCCAGGTTGGACGGGGCTTGGAGCAACCTGGGCTGGTGGGAGGTGTCCCTGCCCAGGGCAGGGGGGTGGCACGAGATGATCTTTAAGGTCCTTTCCAACTCAAACCATTCCATGATCTTATGAGAGTGCAAGTACAATTACAAGCTTTTTCCTGAGCGCTCAAAGACAACTCTTCCCCAATTTTATAATGGGAGAACAACATTGAGTTCACCACACCACATGCCATTGTGCGACATTATACTATTGAGTGAAGCAGTTGGGAAAGCAGCGTTGATATTCAAAGACTGGAAACTACATCACACAACTGTCACGAGTGACCAGTCTCCGCAGGGCTGCAGGATGCAGAGCGTACTGGGCAACACAGGCGGAGCACATCTGGTCTGCTCAAACCCACACGCCTTAACCAGTAAGAGATCTCAAAGCCAAGACAGTCAGGAATACAAATTTTGCGAGATCAGGTTATGTCCTATCGCTATTCCTTCACCAGGAAAAGAATGAAAACATTTATAACTACAGGACAAAGGTACTCACACAGCGCCAGAAAGCTCAGCTGATGAATGAACAGTTTAAAAAATCTGTACCCTAACTTGCTCCCCCTGAGCTGCCAACTCTGTCATCAAACTTCAAAATCCTGGCACATAAGCACAAACTAAACAAACTACCCTTTTTGTAAGGAGGTACAGTAAACGCAAAATGTAAATGTTCCCAGTGCTGTTTGCTTTAACAGCTAATACATCCACCGGCGTGACAAACCTCCACCGGAGAATAAAAACACACTCCTGCTTCTGTAAATCTCAGGGACAGTATCAACATGAAGTTTGCTAGTTATTAAACTCACACCAGCTTGGCACGCTTGCAGATCTATGGGTACAATATTAGGCTGCATTTTAACACCATTCCTGTTAACAGTACGGCTTACTATACACAAAACCATAAGGGTTTGAATCCTCTTTCAAAGTATGAAGCACTAGTGAAATAGGGATTATTTTCCTGGAGCCCATGGATTCTTTTCAAAATTTTAATATATTTTAATTATACATATAATACATCTTTCTGGTTTTTTTCAGGTCATTAAACCTCAGGGAAGAAAAATTTTCCAACACAGCTCTGTTCCAGTTACTAATTAAAACAATTTTTATACATTTCTGTGACACGCTGCTAAAGATGATTTATGGTGGTGGCAACCAGCAGGAGGTCAATGCCAAAGTTAGCAGCTGGGCTTATTACAGTCACTTTTAAGATTTACTCGCACCATCAAATAGCCACTATGCACCAATAAAGACTAAAAATCCACAAACAAGCTTGCTATATTTTCAGTGTGAAATGCAGGGGATGACATAAATAAGCTGGATTCCGGCAGGAGGTCAATGTTTTCAAAGTCCCCAGTCGCAAAGAAGAGCCAAGTAGGCACAGACTTCCCTGAAACCATTTTGGCCCAAAAGAGAAGATACCTAGCTCAAGATGGTCAAGTCTGAGAAAATGCTCATCCAACTTAGCACAGTGATCTCTCTCGTACTAACAAGGGAGAGAAGAAACATGGAAAGTGACAGAGAATACTCAAAATCCTTCCATAAACAGAACATTCTGGATTGGGCATTTTGTCCCAGGCACAGAAACCCCGCGCTGGGACTGTTCTCCCATGCCATGCACAGAGCGGAGAAACCCACGGGAACATCCAAAGGCAAAAGGAGAAGAAAAAAAAGCAGCAATACCTGTTCAACTGAATCAACAGATAAAATCTCATTTGCTATTAACCATTATTTGTGAGTTATAGTCTACCCTTCAATTTATACACCTAGATGAGCAGCTTAAAATACAGACAGACATGGAACCAGACAGAGCTAATCTAGATAAATACTAACAGAAAAACCCTTTCATCCCTAGGACAGGCAATTCAATAACCAGCCAGTTGAGTAAGGGCAGACAAACTGCCTTTTACTTTCTAAAAAAAGATAAACACGTTTATAAATTATTGATTCTGGTAACTGTTAGTCAAGAGGAGGAAGGCGAGAACAAAGCATATAACATGCTTTAAGAACGATTTAGCAGCGAAACCCACAGGGAACACCAGCAATTCCCCCTTTTCTTTTGGAGGATCGCAAACTCCTTCAGCAAAGTGATGACAGAGGAAGGACCAGCTCGGCCTTGAAATGATATCCTGCATTTTTTTGAATCGGTTTTAAGAACTGGTAGACAATTTACATGAATCCTGCCCATTAAAGCTGGCTCACTGATAAGGCTCTTTGCTTTCTCAACAGCAACCTCCAACCATAAAACAAGCAGTCAATAAACCATAAAACAGCAATAGTAAAGTCTCACGTAGAGATACCCTCCACACTGGATGTTACCTTTCCACTCTAAAGCCCGTGCTGGAGTTCTCCCCATTTCACTGGAAGAAACCCAAGCAAGCTGGAATTTCACAGGTGTGATCTTGTTCCAGGGAAGAATTTTTCTGAGGAGTCGGTGGCAAGCTGGATGCAAGACCAGGAAACTGAAGAATCCAAAAACTAAGGTGAACTTACTTGCATATTTTCCTGACTGTTTTTGGCATTGAGAAGCTTGGCCTGGAGACTCCAAATTTGAAAAATCTGTTGAACTTGGCAGGAGACTGTGCCAATTTTCAGGGAGTTGCAGCTGGAATTGTTAAGTTAATAGAAGCAGTTTCCACCTACGTTGTGAACATAGTTGTTTCTATATGCCCACGTCCTTAAAGCAGCCCTTGCAACATCTCCCCTGCCACTTCAGAAGGCAATTGTAAAGAAACCAAAGGGAAAAGACCATACCGGGAATACGAGGGGTTTTGATATAAAGAGGAGGAACATAATTTATCAGAACATGTCAAAGGCATTTTAGGGGGAGATTAACAGCATCCAGAGGCGAAAGGTTAAAAAGGAGCACCGCTCGGCATGCAATGTGGGTATACGTTATAACCCCTCATACATTCATAGAGACAAAGCAAAACCCAGAAAAATTGTCTTTCATAGCACCAATACACAGCCAAATTCAGGCCAGTTTTTGTGATTTTACTATGTATTTACATCTTGTAAAAAGGACTGGGGCAAAGGGACTGCTGTTTCATGTTTCATTTTTTAAAATAAATATTTTTTTTTCTTTTTAAACACTTTGCAAATGAGTGGAATAAATGAAGACGTTACAGCCCATAGCTGCTCATGGCTGCCAAGATACTGAAAATTACCATGCGCACAGAAGAGCTGGGGGAATGAACAAGCCCTCCTACACTGGAGGCAGTGAGCAGGCTTTGTTTAAAATCACCGATGGAAGATTTGAGCCAAGGTGTCCGACTTCACCTGCACACAGATCAGGGAGCACTCCTCCCACTCCTGCTGTTTCCAGCCCATCTATGTAGAGGGCTGCTTTTAGCTGTGTCAGAAAAGCCTTAAACTACCCTGCTTAACTCCAGAGGAGGGCATTGGGGCAGGCTTTCCCATTTTTGTTTCCTTTGCAATCCATCTCGGGACAAAATTTTACTGTATGATTAACACAGACACCTGTGTGGCCCCTCTGCACCCCCTTCCCCAGAGTGTTATTAAATAAGAAGGCAAACCAAAAGAAGATGGCCCCAAAAAATATCTTCTCTGTCAAAAGGCAGAAGAACCACCGAACTGCTCTTTGCAACGCTTCTAAATCTTCAAACACGAGAGGAAAATAGAATTCCAGGGGCAAACCACAGGCACCACTGAAAGCAGGCAGCCCATCGCCTTGGCTGGAAGGCTGCAGCCTGCCAAAGGCATTCGCAGAGCAAACAACGCTGCGAGTTCCTAACAGGAATTCCTGGCAGCTGATGCCTCCCCAGGCGGAAATGATTCTGGTTCAAATACTTCCTTTACCGCTGATAACACGCTCCTGCCACTCGCAATGCCAAGGCTTAACAGATAAGGAGAGGATCTTCCACGCACCGGAATCCAGCCCTGTTCCGACAGGGGGTTATTTTTAGAAGGCAGCTACACGGAGAGACAGACCCTGCTGTTTGAAGGGGTAAAGCTCTGTCAAATGCAAGATTGCTGAAGTGATAGGGATGTGCGTTACAGCACGGTCTCTCTTCTAGCAATGGGGTTGTCAGGGAGCAAAGAATATTATCCGGGAAACAGAGAGCTGATCAGCTCTCCGTATTCCATTACTAAAACCTACTCGGCTAAAGATGATGTCTTAATTCTTTCAAGTGAAGAACAAAGTCTTTATTTCTGGGAGGAAGTAAAGATATTTACAGAATACCTGATCACTATTTCTCCTGTTTATATGAATGGCACATAGCACTAAGTAAAGTAAAATCACATTTGCACCACTGCGGGGAGGAATCATTCTCCTTTGTATAACTCAGCTACACAGGGGGGGCTGCTGAAATAGTTCCATTCCTGTGTATTAACAAGCCCTAAAGCTCCCTAGAAGACAGGGAGACTGTGACACGACTGCTGGGCTGAGACACTCCAATTACACGTGGAGAGCTCTACAGCGAGAGCACAAAACCAGGGACAGACAATCACCTTAGCGGGGGCTGAGCACCACACTCGGGCAGCGAACTTCAACTCCCCCGGGCCTCTGGCCGATGCCGCACCGTTTGGTGTGTGCACACCAGCTGTGGCCATGTTAGTGCTGCCGTCTGCAGCGCCCCGCACCGGGCTGCAACACCTCCAGCCTCTGAGACGGAAGCCTTTCAACTAGCAGGCCCTGAAATTATGCTTAAATGTAATAAGCTGCCTTAGGAACTGATTGTGAACTTATTTTATGTTACATTGGAATGGCTTAGCCACTTCTGTAAGTTAGATGCACAGTGAGGTCTTCTGCCTTAACGTAAGACCTGGAAGAGATGCTGAGGGCTTCCAACTCCATACTTGAGTGCTTCACTGGACACTGAGATGCCCTGTACAGAACTGTGTGTGCAATCAACCTCTGCTTTGTTGATGAATTGAGTTTTGGTGTTTGAGAGAGAGGAGAGGCAACAACAAGCAGACGTTAGCCAAGAACTGTGGAAAGGCAGCAGAGCTTAGGAGAGAAGGAAGGTTGGGCTAGATGACCTTTACAGGTCTCTTCCAACACAAACTATTTATGAAGCCCACAGAACCAACCTAACCGATGCCGAGTAATCATAACCTGGCCACAGCCTATTAACATCTCGGGTGGGAGACACAGGCCACAGCATGGCTGAACCACAGCTCTGCTGCTGCTAACAGGGCTCCTAAACATTTATCCCATGTTAGAGTAAAATAAATCTGCTATGCGGAACCTGGCTTTTCACGGTGAAATGAAAAATCAAGGATGTAGCCTTAAAAAACAGATGCAGTAATAATTGTAAGGTGTTTTCAGCAAAACGCCAGTGAATTTCTGGCACTGACGCAATCTGTAAGGGCCATCCTCTAACTACAGCTTTGACACCAACTACCTTTGCCTGGAAAACCTGTAATTTCCTGCTGACGCAACCCGTGTCTCGCTGGCCAGAGGCAGATAAGGTTAAAATACATTGCTGTTGAAAGCAGAAGTAGAGCAGAACCTTTCTGAAGAGAAAAAGCACCCCAAAACGCACCCGGTTCTGTTAGAATGGTGCTAGGATAAGAAGAGAACAAGTCCTTTTTTATACATCGCAGAAAGTTAATTTAAAATGATCTCATGAGGTAAAATGCCAAGATATTAATACCGATTGCACCATGAGACCATATTATAAGTGACATAAACGTTACAAAACAATCTGAAATTTGGCCAGGCTGTTAATAGACAGCATTACACAATTCCTGACACAGCCAGATAATACTGCATTTTGACTATGCAAATTTTTAACAGTGAATAGATTTTGAAAGGAGTTTACACCCACTATCCCTCAGATGCAAGTTGGTGATTCGCTATTAGGTGCCAAGCTGTCATTTACAAGTCACTTCAGCCTACTGCTATTCTCTGGTCTACCTTGTTAGCACAAAGGAGCCACCCATGAATGCCACCTGATTAAAATGCATGAGCCCTAGATGAACCTATTTTTAAGTCTGTAAACTAATACTGCTGTTGTATTAATAGCTTTCATTTATTTTACCATCAATACTGGTCTTCCACTAAGGAGATACTGTAATGCCCTACCCTCTTGTATTTCAGGAGAAAAGCTCCGTTCTTAAGGTATTTTTATCCATATTAAGAAAATCATTACACCATGGGGATCTATCGGAAAGCTTGCTTAGAAAGAGGAAGGGATGAGAGGCACAGAGCTGGTAATTAGAGGCAGATTCACCATTTTAAAGCACATGTTTTGCTTCAGGTACACGAATAGTTAAGCATGTACAGTTTTTCAGAGGTCACAGTGGTGGAAACAGAGAACTGCCCCCGCCCCAACACACACAGAGTTACACTTCTATGACTGTGCTGCCGTTGTCCACCGTTCTCCTCCTGGCTTCCCAGCCTGTGAGAGGAAACAGCTCAGGGACCTGATGTGGCTCAACAACTTTTTCTTCCTGGGCTACATCCTTTCCCAGTTGTTTTTCAGCCAGACCACTCCTCTGGTTACAGCCGTTGGTGATCTGCTAGTGCCAGGGGGCACGGACCCAGAGGACAACCAAGCAGGAGCCTGGAAAGCTGTAGGAGCAGCAATGACACCACAGGAGCGAGTGCTAGGCAGCACCGGCTCTGGACACTTCCCACCAGAACACGCTCCAGCTTTGTCGCCAAAACAACAGGAAGAAAATCTGTAAAGAATGTATTCTCTGATTTTACTTCTCCCTCTCACGAACACAAAAATCTCAGCATATCAACCCTACAAGTATGCCCTGCCAGCCTGAAAACATTCCAAGAAATGCTTAAGCCCACAAAAGAATTAAATCATTTGTCTTCAAAATGCTTTAAATAGTAGTGCCACGCAAAAGTTGTAATCTCTCCCTGGCTTGCGCGTTGTCCTGAATGATGGAAAAGAAAACTCAGAGGACCACACAACACAAAAAACCTCTGTGTGTGTGTGTGTACAGAAACCTGCTCGACACCTGCTCAATGTAAAACTTTTCTCCAAAATGGACAAAAAATTAGCGGTGTCAAATTAGAAAATTACCAGGAGACTAAAAAGAGGGACATAGCTTAGTCACACTATTCCGATACACAGAAACTGAAAATAAAGAAACACAGTTTTGCTTCTGAGGATTGAGGACCACTGCCATTTGCATCATCAGCCCGTTTTCCAGAGACCTCGTTAAGAACCAAGCTCTCAGAGACCTCATTAAGAACGGAGCTCTTTGCGCTGGTGTCCTCTGAAACCCAGTATTTTGTCTAACTGGCTCTGCCTTTGTGTGTGTATGCCAGTGCACAAACATCCCCTGTTCAGCAGAATGGACCTACTTGGAGCCCCTAAGTGTGAACAACAGCAGGTACCATCCCTGAATAGGACCCAAATCCCTTCTCAGTCAAAATTTCACAGAGACAGAAAAAAAACAGATGCATAATTCCGCTTGCAAAACTGTCAAGTGCGGAAAGATGAAAGGCTGTAAATAATTCACGCTATATTACAGGAAATGTTTTACAAATGAAAAGGTTGTAACCTCTTTCGGGCTAGAAGGCTGGCAGATGCTGGAGGCATTCCTGCTTCTCTAAGTGCAGAACAAGATGTGCCCTGTTTACGAGAAAGTGGCAGCACTTCTTGGTTCTCAGCCCTCCCCAGTGCTGCTCAATGAAAAATGCTTCTGCCTGTATTTCTGACGGATGCATCACAAAGGAGCGAAGCCTGCACACTTCCAGAAATGCAACTCAGGCTGACTAGCAATTTCATGTATTCTGATGACACAGCTACTGCAATGCACAATGCAGAGCCGGGATAACGTGAAGAGAAGGGATGAAATTGAATTATTTATATTTACATGAATACTTGCACACAATTGTTTAAAGACACACTCACACAAACTACAAATATGCATGCAGTTATTACAGCTGACTCAACAACGAATGTTTGATGCAGTCTTAAAACAGTGAAATCGATCAAATCCAGTGGAAATAAAATCAGCTCCAACCTCAAACCACATGGCTGAGGACAGATTCTGGCCAGGTACACGGAAGCAATTCCAAATAAAGAAACCTTATTGCTTTAACTTCTTATCACTAACCATTTTGCAACAAACTAAAAGCTTAGCAGAGGTCCCTCTACCGCCTCCCCCAGCAGGTTCGCTGGCAGCCAAACACAATGTTTTGCATATAAAAGAAACCTGAAACTCACCTGGATGTTGCCAAAGTCCACGTTTTCATAATGGAAATGTGCACATTCAGCCATCTTCGGGAAATGACCCTTTGTAAAGGATAACCTGAAGCACATCAAAAGCACATCATTAGATACATGCAAATCACTGAAACAATGCTCTGCATCAAATACAGGTACAAAATGCAGTTACTGATACAAAGTAATGACGATTTTCGCATCCTAAAGCCAAGGGAACAGAGGGGTTGCTGATGTGATGCACCAAAACAGTAGAGAAAGGAACTGAGTGAAAAAGGAAAACTAAATTGCATCCTTACAGAATTGTGTGGCATTTCATCAACACCAAAGCCCACATCTTTAAGAAATGGTGCAGGGACAAGCCACTCTACCTTCACAAAAGCATTTTTGCAGTGCAAATAAACAGCCTTACACGAGACACATAGGAAAGTAGAACTTTACCTGTGAAAGGCATCACAGCCCATCAGTCCCGGGTTGATGTATCTGAGGGTGCAGAACAAATGCTATTTATCCTTTGCCTTTTTAAAATTCAAAAGTGAGGCATGATTATTCCCAAGTGTCTCCAGTTACAATGATGGCTGACGGGGAGATCCTCTGGCTCTGCAACATGCTCCTGCTTCTGCTGAAGCTATTATAGACTCCTATAGATATTTCTGGTGGTGAGCCAATGAGATTGTCATTATCTAGCTCTCTCTTCCCACGGGAATAGAAGTGGGAAGTGAGATGCAGCATCTGGCTGCTCAGCGCTAGAACAAAGAGCCATTTCCCTTACAGCATCAGAGCACTACAGAGAGGTGAGCTGAATGCACCCATCAATCAATAGCGGGGAGTTCTGGTCCTCAAGTCAGCACTCTGAGCAAAGGCGAGTCAAGTCATATTGATTACTTTTGATCCCCTTTGCGGGTTAGAGGTTTGAAACCTTAGCTGTAAGCAGAATAAGTTGGTTTACATTCTCTGGGAGAGAATGAGAGAGAGTCAGCCCACAGAGGAAAAAAAAATCTGGGAGATCAGAGAAGAAAAAAAATACCCCCCAAAAAACCCCTGCAAAACTCATTTAAATGAAGTAGTACAGGGCAAAATTAAAAAAAAAAAGAAAATTAAAAGAGAAAAAATATCAAATGAAAAATATATGTAGGCCACCCACTTGTCCTGGTTTAGCTTCCCAGAGCACAGGGAGACAGGGAAAATTATCTCATTTAAACATTGCCTGGGCTTCTCTTTAGGTTTTTATATATATATATGTTCTTTTTTTAAAATTAATCAGTTTCAGAAAGAAATCGCAAAAATTTTAAAAGACAGTAACAGTGAGATTCAACTCTAACAAGCTTTGCTTCTACAGCGAGAAACAGGTGNTTCTACAGCGAGAAACAGGTGTGAGAGCCAACAAAACCTCACACATCCCCAGTTTCAGACTACATTAGCTACAATTTACTTTGTATCACATGGGTTTCCATTGCTCTGATGAAGGTATTATCAGAAATTGTTGTCGAACACCCTGGCTGTATGGCAGCACAATAGCTAAAACCCAGGATACCAAAACTGGAAGCCCAGCAAAGAGAGGAAAATCAAAGAACATTGCTCTTACTTTTTCACATTCTTCACTTTCATACTTGCTGTGCTGCCACAGGTCCGGAGCGCCAGCTCCCCTGCAATGTCAGGGATATCT
>VXBH01001472.1:288070-402032 GCA_013400035.1 Rynchops niger | reverse complement strand
AAAAAAGAAAAAAGAAAAAACTTAATTTGACTGCATGCTATGGACTGCTGCCTGATAAGCAGAAGCCCATGTATTTTTACATATATGTGCAAACACAGCTGAAACCTTCAATGTGCTAGAAGTTACACTTCTGCCTTTTTACCAAGGAAGACCGAACCTCAAGATTACGATCTAGCGTGTGATCAGCTCTTCTGGAAGCACGTTGCAGAGCCTTGCTAATTCTTCGTAACAACTGCGAGATCCAGTATTTCATTCACTCCTACTTCTGGTTTCTAAAGAGATTTTTCAGAGGTAGGAGTCTAAAATACATTCCTAAATCCCACACTTGGACTCCTCATTAAGTACCTGATTTTCCCAACATCTGTGCACTTCAATTCAGGCAGAGGCACTGCAGGAAGATGGATAGCTCTTACAGTGGAAAATCAAGTTAATGACAGAGCTGCTTATATGTGGGAGGCAAGCTTTTAAAATAAACATTCAAAGCTATTGGTATAAGTGCATGAACATATTAAGATTCCTTAATCACTAAAATTCATCTACTTTAGTGAGGCCAGAACTCCAAACTCCCTTTTGTTCATGTGTTCTGTCATGCTTTCCCATCCTCTCCTTCCACCAGCTGCTCTTTCCTAAGCCGGGAGCTCTGCGCTCCCCGTTCCCCATCACGGGGCATCTCAGACACATGGTCCCATGCGGTTCTCTTGCCGTGCTGGCCCCGAGCTCTAGAGGAACAAGGGGCTTTAAGGGAGGCTTTTCTGAAGGAAGCAGTGATGAAACAGAAGATCAGCACAGATCTCACAGAGCAGGAGGAGAAAAATAGCGGTCCCTGCTGTTCGGTAGAGACAGCTCATTAGCAAATGGGGGCAAGAACAGTTGAGTGAGCTTTTTCTGCACTTTTTCTGCACTACAAAACATGAATAATGTCCAAAATAGTGAATGCTCAAGCAAGAGGAAAAAAGCACTTCAGTATTCCTTCTCTTACAGGCCTGGAACAAAAAAGTATTACATAAAATCCATTTTTTAATAACAGTAGTAAACAGACAACTTCCCTGATCCTGATCAGTACCAACGCTTCCAAGCTGGCCCACCAAAAGGTCTCTGAACACATGATCAGTCCAAAAGCTGTTATACATAACAGAATACAGCTGTACGCTGCAGTGTAAAATACAGAAACAACTTGGTCCTTGCCCCCAAGAACTTCAGACAATTACAATTCAAGCTGTCAGCCCACAGAGAGGACGAACAACGGGGGAATATTCCTTATCCCTCTCCCTGAAGCTCTCATTTTAGCTTGACAAGGGTCAAATTTACATGTGCTTCACCACATCATAAAAGACCTGCAGTAAAGAAGTCGAAGTCATTCACCATGCCTGTATTCATTAACTAACAGCAACAGCGCTAGAGGGAGTCATTCATCTCATTCATTGTATGCAGCTACAAGTGTGTTGTCTACCCAAGGCTACTTTTATAGTCACCGGAGATAAACCAGCACTTTGGGTCCGGTTCACCTACTTCAGACAACCAGATTAGCATAAAAGCAACAAAGTTGGAGGCGTATGTATTTCTCCCTTGACAGAGGGAACCCAGGATGACCCTGGCTCAGGGGCAGACGTACACCATAGACAGCTGCGTTCATCCAGCCGACGGCACTGCGGCTTACCTAGGACTGGAGTACAGCATGTTCTCCGCACCTAGACAAATTCCTGCTGTTTCCAGCACTGCCCTTGGAAAAGGGATGCTGCAGCTATTACGAGTGAGCTTCCCCATTTCAAGAGAGTTGAGCCTGCAAGAACCTCATAATGTTCAACGAGGCCAAGTGCAAGGTCCTGCACGTGGGTCAGGGCAATCCCAAGCACAACTACAGGCTGGAGAAGAATGGATTGAGAGCAGCCCTGAGGTGATGGTGTATGAGAACACGAGCTGTCAATGGGTGCTGGCAGTGCGCTGGCAGCCCATAAACCGCCCGCACACGGGGCTGCGTCCCCAGCAGCCTGGGCAGCAGGGCGAGGTGGGGATTCTACCCCTGTGCTGGTGAGACCCCACCTGGAGTACTGCATCCAGCTCTGGAGTCCTCAGCACAAGGACATGGAGCTGTTGGAGTGAGTCCAGAGGAAGACAGGGAGATGCTGGGAGGGCTGGAGCCCCTCTGCTGGGAGGACAGGCTGAGAGAGCTGGGGGGGTTCAGCCTGGAGAAGAGAAGGCTCCGGGGAGACCTTCCAGCCCCTTCCAGTACCTAAAGGGGCTCCAGGAAAGCTGGGGAGGGACTCTGGAGCAGGGAGGGGAGCCATGGGACGAGGGGGAAGGGTTTTAAACTGGGAGAGGGGAGATTGAGATGGGATATTGGGAAGAAATTGTTGGCTGTGAGGGTGGTGAGGGACTGGCCCAGGGTGCCCAGAGAAGCTGTGGCTGCCCCATCCCTGGAGGGGTTCAAGGCCAGGTTGGACGGGGCTTGGAGCAACCTGGGCTGGTGGGAGGTGTCCCTGCCCAGGGCAGGGGGTGGCACTGTATGAGCTTTAAGGTCGCTTCCAACTCAAACCATTCTGTGATTCTATGAACAATACTGAATACGTTTGGAAGCCAGGACACTCACTGTCCCAGTCGCGCCTTCCACAGCCCTGAACACAAGCAATGCTTTAAGTCCACTGTCCCACAGCTGTACAGAACACACACACCCACTCACTGAAGAAAAACAAGGACAATATTTATACCCTTAAATAAACTTATCTTTGGCTGACTGACTGTTACTAAGCACACAATCACTTTAATATGTAATAGGAGACTTGAGAGTCTCATTGTTAATTTTAACATTAAGAGGATCACCAATTTAATAAACCTTACAGGTCTTTTACGTAAGAAAACAACTAATTACAGTAATTAATGTGCCATCCCTGTAAGCTGCTTTTAGGCAAAGCTGGATGTGCTTGCCTTAATTTTCTAAGGAACAGAATTTCTGTAGGAAGAAAAATTATTTTCCTTCTCCATCAGCAGTAGAAGCTGGTGGGATATAAAAATGGATAAACAAATCTGACAGAAAAACGAGGGCTTCAAGCCAGCTTGCAGCAGTGGGTAGAGACTACCCGGGATCTGACTCAAGGCAGCGTAGGCAAAACTCACACCTCCAGGAGACTTAAATGCCAGCATCTCTCTCTGAAAAAGTTGTATTATCCTCTTCTTCCCAGTTGACTTATGTCCAAATCATGCTGGAAGGAGCTATCTGCCTCTCCCATTTCCAACAGCATGTATCTCCATTTAAACGGACTACAATGAGATGCCACACAGTAATTAACTTTGGTTCCTTTTCCAATTAGATCTCAGCTCTTTGGAGTCGGCTGCAGAACAGCAATCTCTCTGAAGTCTCACAGTTGGGGAAAAAACGGCAGAGGGTGATCTCGTGCCAGCTAAAATCTTTAGTATGAGGTACTAACACCAGAAATAACTTGGTGGATAGATAAGTAAAAAAGAAACTTATTGCAATTTTAGAAACCATATTACTCCAAAATAAACTGGCAGCCACTTTCCATTTAAACCAAAGATACATAAAAGCACACTTTATTCACCATGAGTTCGTACCTGTTTTGATCCAAAACCTGGCATGCAAAAATGTCACCCTAGATTACCCTCCTCTCCAAATACAAACAAAACACTCCAAATGAGATTTGTCATCTTTTGTGCTTTGTGTCACAGTAATTTAATTTTTAAAATCATTTTGAAACAGTTTAATTATTTACATCTGAAAATTAGCTAGCTAGCATCATCAGTTGCTTCTCACTTCCCTATTTTCTATGCATCGCTGTTCTGTGCAAACCTGGTAATTGCAGAACAAATCTGTTTATGCAAATTATTTAGTCCAATTTTCACAGCTTAATGTCACTGCTGCATCAATCTGCTTTGGTCCGAAACTTGGTAGACAAATTAGGACTCGATCGAGAATGCAATCTATTGACTTGATCGGGATCCTCACTCCTCCTCCATTTCCAGTGAAGGCTTTGGAGCAACGCCACCAGCCTCCCACTTATATTAGTAGCAGTTGGGACAATATTCGAGAACTTTGGTATTTGATAACTAACACCCACATTGACTGCAAGGCAGGTAGATCCCACTAAAGCAATTCTGGGAGACCGCCTGTCTGCCCGTCCCACTCCCCGATGGACGATCAGTCCATTTGGAAATCCACAGCGCCGTTTGCTCGGTGGGTATCGGAAGGACACCTGAAGCACCTACATCGCTTGTGCAATCTTCAAGTGTTGCTGCTAAGCTCCCTCGGGAACCTGACAGCTCTTACAAATCAGAGTGTCTACCTTTAAGCATGCAAGTTTGAAATTTTTGGTCTTTATATTTATAGATGTGATTTGGAAAACTTCAGCTTTGCGCTCTCTAGCACACAAAACCTTAGTCATAAATAATTTATATCTACCAACTCCACTGCATAATATGAAAGGATTTTCTCCTAAAAAGTCTCATTGCATTTATCAGAAAACATGTCAACCTGTCTCCCTCGCATCCAGAAATGTAACACAATCTGAAAATACACGTAAAATTGAAAAAAACAGCCCAGTGAACACGAAGTGATAAAGTTTCTACCTTGGTATTTTCAACAGGGGAGAATATTGAACTAATGCAAAACCCAAAGTCCCCCTCTTACTACCACACGTTTACCCTGGGATAAGAAGAGAAGAAAACATGGAATCCCATCAAGCTCCAGTAATGCCGTAACTGGTAAACTGGTTTTCCACAACACTACTATAAAAGCCCTGAGGAGGTACCACATACAAGAAAGGAGACAATGCAAGACTTGACAGGTCAGCATGTACCCAGGCTACTGAAATCAAGTGGGATTTCTGAAGGCAAAAATTTCCTCTTCTCCAAGGTTAAGACAAAGCAAGAATAACTATTAGACAGGCAGTAACATTTATGCATCTTCCTACCATCAGTCTCTCACCAAAACCAGTTTGGAGGGACCAGATTGCTCTGGATTCTTTCAGCACATGGCCTTCCTTCTAAAAAGAGCTGAGCTGATGCAAAAATGCTACTTGGTTTCCNAAAACAACCCCCCCAAAAAACCCAGGCTTTGAGTTTTACTTCTTCACAGCAGGAAACAGAAATGTTGTTTCTGTAAAAGTCATTACTCTGTGGTGGGTAACGGTCCACTTAACTTGAGCAAGAGGAGGAACTGAAGGGGCCAGTATACCCAGTTCAAAATCTGAAGTGGGTGTTTATGCACAGGGACACCAAGAGCTATTCCAAATCTTGGGTACCAACTCGCTACACAAAGCTGGTTCAGCATCAACTTCTTTGCAGAGCTTCCTTTGCGACGCTAAAAAGGAAACTGTCCTACAAACATGCCCTGCTCACTGCGAGGTAGAAGATGATATCTCATTAGCACTGTCCTGCTTTTGCCAATTACTGAAGCACAGAGAAAGAATAAATATGGCTCGTCTCAGCTTCATACTGCACAGCCACTAACACACTCCAGAGACGGAGCTCTCTCCACTCCCACTTCATATGTTGTAACAACTATCCCGGCTCTCCCCAATAAATAAATCAACAAAGCAAAGGAAAAATGCTGTCGGCTAAGCTACTACAAATAACTCCAAATGAAAGGTCCCAATTCTGCAGCATTTATCTGCCCCAACACTATCCCTAAAAGGATTAAAATGTACCTGAGCACAGGAAAGCTGCAACTGGGTCGCTGTTTTGAACAGAAGAGATGAACGGGAATCGATGAAGACATTCATTCACCAGTGCCAGCGGTACAGTGGCAATATGATGGAAATGTAAGCATTTGCCAAGTTCTTCATAGTACCACTTTCCACTGATTCATGCAGGGGATGCAAATGAGTTTCCTAAATATTTGCATACAGGATGTTTGTGTCACTTTTACACATTTCAGCTACATTTTTCAGAGCTGCTCGAGATGTTTGGACACATTTAAAATGAAGAAGCAATTGCATCTGGTTTACGTACCCAGGTCCGACATGTCACCTTAAACAAAAATATCTGCTCATTATACTACAGCAGCTTTACCAAAGAAGCAAAAAATAAAAATAAATACCTCTGCTCCAACTCTACGTTTCCCAGTTGACCATCTGAAGACTTAACACCCGTGCTGTTCAGGCTCCGAGCAGCAGAGCGCAGCACCGGCACATTTAATAACCGCCCAGAGGGCAGCGAAGCTGCAAACCAAAGACGAGCTCCTGGGCTGGTACCCAAGGGATCTGCGTACCCCTGGATATTTGCAGAAGTCGGCTAGGTACCCTCGCTCAGAAAAGAGCATGGCAGCAGAGAAATTTTACCCTTAGGAGTGCAAGGGTCCAGCATACTCTGATTACAGCAGTCCAAGCCTCTGTGTGCAAAGAAATACCTTTGAGATCCAACAGAAAAGCACATATATGGTTTTCAGAATGAGGAACAGCTGGACCTTTTAATTTTATAAAAGTTTGGGTTTGTTTTTGGTTTTTTTTTAATTGAAGTCATTACTTAGCTCCTTACCTAGTGCAAATATCTTGACCCCTGTTGCAAAGAGAAAAGAAATGTCCTTTCTGACGTGCTGGCGGACAGGTGGCTCACGTGCAGGCTGAAGGCCAGAATGCCTGGAGTCATTAGAGGTAGTACTGACTTTTTAATTTAGCATTCGGTTCGGGGACTGCAGAACGTGGGGAAACAGTTACTCAGCCAGAGATGCCTTTAAAATCTCATGGTGAATGAGAAATGAGAGAGAGGAAAGCCAGTGAAAAAATGACAAGTGCTTCCAGTAGGGAAACGCTGAATCCTGGCTATGCACAGTCTTAATCCCATGTCTAAGAAATCTGCATTCAATAAAGAACATACTTTAACGTGGATCATTTTTTGAGTTTAGGACTTCTAATTCCATTTTCCACATTCCCTATCAATGCTGAATTGTTCTAGCCAGTCCTTACTGCGTGGCATGGTTAGCAGTGAATTCTTCTCTTTGAAAAGACCACACAGGATGTGTTTTTTTCTACTCCCAGCTTCTCCCCTCCAAAGCGAGGGAAAAATAAGAAAAAGAAAAAAACCCCAAACTTTTAAGCATTGCCATGAGCTGGCAAATTAAGGGAAACCTCTCATTCCTGAGACTCAGCATTATAGAGGAGTTAGTCCAGGGCATCCATTTACCATAGTTTAAAGGATCAGCCTGGAATGAACAAAGAACAAATTCTTAACTATTCATCTACTGTGTTTTCAAATAAAGTTCGTTAGCTCACAGATAGGGGGGTAAAACCATCTCCAGCTCACACATAAAACAACTAATTTGGTAAATGGACGCTGAGACGCAGAATAAGCAGCCTGGCAGCTCTATGAACCTATTTGGCAGTACTATTGTCACTGTGACCAAAGTTCTCCTCTGTAAAGTGGGGTGATTTTATGTCACGACAAGGTTTCCTAAGCACCCTTAAAGAGATGCATGGACTTGCACCGATTCTCTGCAATGAATCACATGCACCCAAAGGATGGTGGTTATTTCCAGCAAAACAGTCCCACACTTGTGTTTTCTTTCATCGCTATCCTTTGTTTCAGAGACAAAAACGGATGCACCAAGCCAAACGGCATGGTTGGATACAGAGGGCAACATTAGCATGATAACCACCGCCCAGCTTGATGTTTGGCTGTGACATTGCCATAGTGAAGCAGCGGTGAGATCTCCTTATTGCCATTCACAAAGATCTCGGCCCCGGGAGCTGCAAGGGTACAGTACACAGCCTCGCATAATGGCATACTGCCGAAGGAATGGACGTTAAGAACAATAATCCCACATACAATATGCGTGGGAAAGGCAGCCAGGGTTAGAGTCCTCCTTCTGTACAGCCTACAAAATGAATTTTAGAAAAAAGGCACAGAAAATAGAATATCCAATAAGCACAATACATCAATTCCAGTTTCTTGTTGGGAAAAAAAAAAAAAAAGACCCCCAAAATCCCAGACCCTGTTTGATGCACAATTCCTACAGACTCTTGGTTTCACAGCAGGAGGAGGGGTCCCTAAACACGGCTTAGTTATAAAAGGACAAGTGGAGCTTTGGGTTGTTATGGTAGAAAGCAATTCTCATCACACAAAAACCTACAGAGATGAATTCAGCCTGAAACTAGCAAATACCCCTCTGGTAAGTCCCCTGGCCACAGGCAGTGATTACACAAATAACAATGTTATGTTGTGTTATGTTAATGGTATAAATCAGTTTAGAAACTGAAGAATTTTCCCAATGCTGTAGAAGAAAGACTGTGAAAGTGGAAAAAACAGCAGCCTGACATTTAACCCAAATATCTAAGTCAGTGGAGTTAACTTAAAATTTATGTTTATGCATGTAAAGCCAGCCTGGACTCAGCTTTTTGTTTATAAAAAGAGCTGTTTCCAATGGCACAAAATACAAAACTGGTATATGATACACTCGTTTTCCAAACCCTTATAATAACGCAGTAATGTGAAGAATGTGCCTACTTGTAACATGCAATTTATACCATAAGCTGTCCATAAACTTCTGAACAACAGGACAAAAGGGTCAGTTCATTAACTTTGCTGAAGGTTTATCCTGGCCTATGATCACAGCCCTGTCCTGGTTGAGCCACCGGAGAGCCCCCGGCTGCTGGTCACAAACTGGACAGGATTCAGCCCTTAAAGCTGCTGTCCTGACCCTGCTCAGCCTCAAAGAGCCACTTCTCTGCACCAGGTTAGGAAAGACGAAGCAATGCTGGCAAACCTGGGGTGACATCGCTCTCCAGACATGGCCCGACGTCCCCCGGGTGAGGTCAGAACAGGACACCTGATATATGCAAGGGTCTGTCCAGGCTACTGGGCAGCAAGACTGGGAAGGTGAATGATGACTACTTCGTCTCATCACCAAGAACATGACCTCTGCAGAAACTGATGGTGAGAATCTTCACCCTCCAAGGATGTCTTCTTGCATTCATAAACCAAACCCCCACCCCCCCCCCCCCCCCCCCCCCAAGTCAATATTTAAGGAAAAAAACAGAAACTTGAGACGTAAAACCAAAAACATATGCACAAAGGAAAAAAAACCTCAAAATTAATTAAGAAGCCATTCCTGCACATGAGCGCAGCTCTAACACACCAGACCATTCAGACTAGGAAACCAAGAGCAGTCAGGCAGCCACATACAAATATACAGGGGGAAATCTTGTGCCACTGAGCAAGAATCAACAGTTAAAACTTTGAATTCTGCAACTGTACCAAAAAGCGACTTGAGATGTTTTCAAGCTGAAAATATTTGCTTGCAGTACAAGCCACAGAGCAAAGCAAGAACATAGAGACCCTAAAACTTCTTTTACACTCTCTGAACCAGAAGGTGCATCAGGAGCACTGTTGGCCTGAGGGCACAGTTTCATGACAGCCTGGCTTGACAAGGTAACGCCAATTTTCTAAACTCCCACCCTAATCCGTCAGCCCCAGGCTACTCTCTCCTACTTCCTCCCACTGCAGCTGCAACTCTTTTAGCAGCTACACCACAAGTTCCTGAAACAATCCAGATTAAAAAAGAAAGAGGAAAGCTGAACTTCTTTTGGGGGGATTATTTTTAAATGAGATTAGCTCGGTGATTCCCTTCCCAACTCTTCATATCCCAGAAACTCTCTCACCATAACTGTCCTGAGACAGTCCTCTGTCGCATGGGAGGTCCAAAGACAGAAACTTCTTAAAGTAGATTTCTGCAATAAAGAAGCCTGAATCCACAGAAGAACGCATCCAGTCCCACACGGATATCATGGAGTTGATAAATTTGCTGATGTTACAGAGAACAGCAGTGATTTTCAGCCTGAAACTCTGCAAAGCAGCTCTGATGTCTACTCACAGGAGGCGAAACATCCTCACATCATCGGATCACAGCCACAACCCTATGGATCCTACGCTAGCCGAGGAAAATTAACTGAAGGAGACACACTGCCTTCTAAGGTGAGAAAGAAAGCCTTACTTGATGGAAAACGCACTTGTAGCAAGCTCCTCCAGCACCCATTATGAATTTTCACGGACCAACCTTAAAGCAAAGATGAAGCATTCCGACTGCTGGTGCAAAAGCATTGGGCTTTGCAGCCAGGATCATCTGTGCCCCAGCAACCACCGTATCTGATTACGCAGAGCGCCACCAACCCAGCGGTGACCAACATACACGTAGCAAGGCAGAACTGTATGGAATTATTTAAATCAAAAAAAATCAGGCTAAAGATTACCAACATTTTCAGGGAATAATTCGTCACTTTATAATTAAGAAGCCTGAATCATGCAAAAAAAAATGTATGCCTACAACCTTCAGCAAGGCAATATATACTCTGACATGTTTTGTTTGTCTCTTGGGGTTATCTTGGGGTGGGAATGGAAGGGGATGGATCAGCGAGCTATTGACAACCTTTCAAAAAACTCTTCCATCTTTTTTTGCATTATGGTAACTAAGAAGCAATGAACACTGATTTAAAAAAAATAAACAACTACTTATTTGTAAGAGACTCCTTTCCTGGGTGTTTCATCTTATTTTTAAGCAGCTGGGACTGGAGAAAAAGTGATTGACAGTTAAGTAAATTACAAGTTTTATCTCCCAAATAAGTACATTTCAAACAGATGTGACATTTCTTATATTATGACAACAAAACACGAGTAAAAAGAGATCATCTTCGGTATAGGGTAGGAGGAAAAGAGGAGGGTCACGACAGTGTAATCCTGTCTTCAGAGCTCATCTCATGTTGCCTCTAGAAATTAGAGTAGTGAATAACCTGGACTAATTACAACAGCATCACCAGCACCAACCATCAGAACAGCATCACCGTGTTGTCACCAACGGGCAGCTTGTCTGACCAAGGGGTGATAATTGTAAAAGATACTGGGTAGGAAACTGTTGGAAATTGAAATTCTATAAACCATAACCCAAGGAATTCAGACTGGTCATTCACAGACAGGCACATGCCACGCGGCTACTACTGGTACGACATCTGAGCCCATCGCTTCACTCGCAGTGGGATCAACAGGCACCTGGGCTCCCTAAGGCCTTGGTAACCCCGGCGTAAGTGCCCAGTGCACATTAACGCCTGCCTTGCCTACCTGTGCCTCTGTCATTGCTGGGAGCAATTACACTCCAATGCCATCTTTATCTTTTTAATTGCCATTATGCCTTACGACCATACAAGAAGAAATACAAGTGGTGGTGTATAAACAAGACCCAAACATTTCACTTAGTAACACACTGTACTTACTTATGTGCATCAGACACTTCGAAATAGAAACATACGCAAAATGCAAAATCAGGGTGCATTAAAACTGGTGATCATGGTGAACAACAAACTTTACCGATCCAGCCTTGGCAAATTCTAAATCCTTCCTTCTTTGCTAAATGTTCCATATCCACAGATTTTAAAACAGAAATTTATAAAATGCAGTCTTTTTCTCCTGGATCAACACTGTACTGCAAGACTGCACAGACTGTAAAGAAAGTAAATGTAACTAGAAACAATTGCTTCCATAGCATCACCAATGAAAATTAAGAGATTGCTATAAATTAATACTTACTGCCAAAAATACGGTATCCATTCTGGTTTAATTGAACTCATTTAATTGGCAAAGCCAAATGGAAGCCAATGTGCCAATTAAGTGATTGTCCCAATTTTTAAAGATTCTCAGGGACAAGCTTCATGCTGGGAGTCAGCCTTTGAAATAAAAATGACTCTCTAACCAAGAGGGAGAGAAAGAACCACACACAACAACCTAATACCTTGCCAAAAGCTTAACGAGGGGAAAAAATATTTGATTTATGCAGCAATAACAAGGCAAACAAGTTATGTGAATTGAAAATATAGGTTACTGGTACAATGCCAGATCAGAACTGTTTTGACCAAAATATTATTACAGCCCGATGACGGCGTGGTGTGCTGTGTGGAACATTGTCTCATCTCAGCGCCCATATTGCCCACGCTATCTGAAATCCAATTTCTATCCCATCGTTATCGTCGTTAGAAACGGCGCCCTGTGACCTACCTGCTACACAGCCCAAGCTGCACTGATTCACATAAAGATGCCACCGAGCGCTGGACGGAGAAGACAAACTACCGCAAGAAGTAGTACTAACTACTGGAGAAGACATACTAACCCAAGTCAAAAGCCTGAGAGCCTTCCATCAGCACAAAACTAGCCTCCAAGCCTTAAGGTAACATTTTCCATCGCATTTAAGAAATGCGAGGACTCTTAAGACTTAGAGCCAACTGCTGGAGCATAGTATGTAAAGTCCGCTTCCACTGAATTGTCCAAGTCATTCAAAAAACAAAAGAAAAACCAAATTTCAGCTTCCTATCTACTAAAACTTTGCCTTGCACTTGAGAGCTTAAAACTTCGGACTTTTAAAAAGAACGTACAGGTAGGCATTCAGAGCTCAAAAGCAGTCTTTTCCCCAAAGTCTGAATATATATATATTTTATATATATATCTATAACCCATGTGAAACCAGGATCAGTCTAACAAAACTGTCGGTGAATTTACTTAAGAGCTCACACCCAGATACTCAGCTGTAAAATTCTGGTGTCCATTCACACACGTGCAAAGCACAAAGAGCCGTAAGCTACAGGTATAAAAAACCCAGAATGCCAACTTTTACACGTTAAAGATTATTATATCTATATATTTTGGTTGTTGAAACGAGACCATTTCAGTAAACCACCTTTTTGGAGATCACCACCGTTGACAGGGCCAAGCAAGTGGATTTACCACATTCCCTTGTTCTGCAGATTTGGCCACAGTCGCTGGAAGTGTTCATGTTCGCTTGGGTCAGACTGACATACTCAGAAACATGCCTGATGGTTTTTGAATTAAAAACCAACCAACCAAAAATAAGTTAAAAAGGAACCCTACGTACTCCTATCTTTTGCATCTGTTCTTGCAGAACCCACAATCGAGATCTGGGGCAGCACTGGGCTAAGCGCTGTACAAAGAACAAGAAACAAACCCTCCACTAAGGAGAACGAAATCTTTCTTTAAACCTTTACAATTCACTAATCTCTACACACTTTTATAAATTGCATTTAAAAATAGTTTTCTCGGCGCTCACGTCCCAGATTTAACAGAGCGATATATTGAGGTCTCATTAAAAAGCCTTTATTACCTTCACAAGCCATGGTACCTTACCTTATCTAGTATCAAATGCTGAAAATATTACACATCTCAGAACCCAACTGACCTGATAGAAGAACTAAGATTATTCCAGGGACTTCATAGGACAGACTCTAACCCCTCTGCCTTTCTGAAACATTTATAGGCTTATATTTTCCCTAAGAAAATTCCACCAGCATAAGCCAAAAAGGACAATGACTACCAATTGCCAACTACCTGCCGCCTTGTTCACTTATGCATTTGACAAATTAAAGGATTCATAACGGTTTCGCATCAGTAATTTACAAGTTCCTGCATCCCACCTATTCTAGGCAGCCTGGCTGTAAACCAGTAACACTCGGGGATACTATGGCTATCATCTCAATAACCTCATTATGGGCAATCGGACTTCTAGGTCCAAAGGCAGAGGTGCACCGGGGTGGCAAAGGCTGATTTCCTGAAGGTGAAGAATTCCCGGTCACTTCCAGCCGTGATCTACTCATGAGTGAATCCCTGCAGACCTTCACTGTGGGATGTGGCAGGGTGTCGGGACGATCATCTGTATTCTTGTGCCCGGGGCACTATGGAAAAAAATCCCACAGTAAATAAACCTACCGCAGCTTTAGGGACTCCTATTTTGAAAGCTTCCAAAGCTGAAAGCAGTGGCAGACACCCCGAAAAACCCGACCTTTTCAGAAACACACACAAAAGAAATCCTATTTCTAGCTTTGGAGTGAGTATATTCACCTTGTCTCCACTGCTGTCCACTATCTCCTTATCTCAGGTTAATGCAGCTGCAGGTGGCATCTTTCTCTGACAGCATAATTTCAACAGGGTGCATAAATAAAGATTTTTGTATTTATCTCACTGTCTTAATCCCGCTTCCCCACAAAATTTAGACAAATGGAAGAAAAAGGGGATAGAGCGTGCGTGTCTGAGCATAGCAGCCTGCTATCAGCACACTGCATTTAAAACATTGCCACTTACTGAACTCCTAAAGAGGTGCCGAAAGCAAGTCCGATGGTCAATAACATAAGGTAAACGCAATATTATGCACAAATACCAATTTATGCTAAAGTTACTGATGGGCTGAGGACAGCTGTTTTGTAGGCTCATATGAGAAATATTATTTAAAGGCTCTCTCACAACTTTGTTTCTTGTAACATAGAAATAGAGAACTCTTCAGGAACTTTCCTTTAAAAAGCCATTACTATCTCAGAGAAAGGTTAGAAAATCTATATACTGCAATATTACTTGGCTCAAATACAGCTTTTCATCGCTAGAACTCAGAAGTGTTGTACAAGGAAAGTCAATATCATCAACTGCATTTTCCAAACTGGAGCAGAGACAGAAAAAAACAGCACGTGTGAAGGTTACCCAGCAGGCCTGCAGCGCCGCGGGAATAGGAGGCCGAGACAGGGAGAAAAACGGTAAATCTAATATGACCAAATTCTAAAAATACAGAACATGAGTCAGGAGGCAAATACAAAATATAGCAGTCCTTGAGGACTACTCAGGCAGCTGCCGTATTATCTAACTCCCGTAAAGTCTGTCCATCCAGTGTTGCATCTCAAACCTGCACCCGGGATTTCAGAACTATCAGGGAGTTTCAAGAACCAGCAGAAGTACCCAAACAACCCAGGTCTCCAATACAAAATCACCTGCCTTTCTGCTAAACCACAAACAAGAAACCACCACTTTTAAAAAGGAGATGAAAGTATAAATAATAAACGTAAGAAAAAGAGACAATAAAAGTAGCAAAGGACTAAAGCTACTCAGGTAGAGTAAGAGAGCGAGAATAAACCGGCAATGACAGAAATATTAAAAACAGAGTTTCTGCCCTACCTGGTATTTACAGTATAGGAGGATATTCAACCTCCATATGTTTAGAAAGACCTTTAGGGTGTTTTTTATTAAGAAATAGCTCTGGAAACAAAGCATTTATATAAATTAATAATAAGCACTTTGAAATGTATGGCAGATAAAAGGGGGGAGGGTAAGTAGGGACAACTTGTACGTGTTCATCTAACTGTGAATGCAGAAATCGCCTTTTCCCAAAGTACAAAAACACGTACAACGTTCCAGAGCCAAATGAATAAGCATCACCGGTCTGTCGACTGTGTCAGAATTTCCCGAGCCCTCCCTAGCGTTGCTCGTCTCAGCATTTGCTCACCTGGCAGAAGGTGACATTCATTGAACATGACAAAGCCTTGCACCCAGTTGGCTCCTCGCCTGTCTGCCACAGGAAGCAACGGGAGAGGAGAAAACAACACAGCTATGGCCAACTCCTCCAACCCCAGCAGCCTCCATCCCCCCAGAGGCTGGAATCAAAAGCAACAGCAAAACTTGAACTCTGCAACTAACCAAAAATTAAATGTATTATGCCACTCTGAGTTACTTGCACACCATGAGAGGAGCACGCTCTGGGAAAAGGCTAAACCAGAAGGCTGCTGAAAAACCAAAATGAAGGAAAAGAGCAAGGAAAAAAATCACAGGCTTAAAATGACCAGGAAAAAGACAGAATATAGCAGACACTGGTTAAAAAGAGAATAGAGAGTGGCAGTGTTGAACACCATCCTGTAAATATTTACATCTTGTAAATATTGCCTTCTAACTGGACATAAGGCAGGGGTTGAAAGTGGAAATCTGATTCATTCAACACAGTAACCATGAGCAGCGAGGTTTTTCCTACCCATCTACAATGTATTCAGAGGACCGTGAGGTCAAAACAAGGCTGTAAGCTCAAATACAAGCCATCAGAAATACAGGTTCAGTAGCTTTACACGTAGCCCTGTGCTTCATCACACCAAATCACTGTGCAGCAAATCTTAGATGTGAATTTTGTTGTTTATTGTCCTCTAAATCTTTTTTTATAGCTACCTGGACTGTTCAGTGTGTTTATTGCAGGCATGCAAGAAGACGTGTTCTAAAAAGTGAATTAATAGTTAGCATAGTGAGAAAAACATTACGCAAACGTGTAGGTTGCGGTATAGAGCTGAACACTGAAGAAGGTCCATGAGCACAACAGCCCTGATGAGAACAGGGAAAGCATCAAGGCAGAAGAGGTGAACCTTGCCTTCAGTGTAAATCAACAATGGAAAAAAACAATAGCAAATCAGCTATGCCAGCTAACTTGTGTTACAGGTGGAGAGACTGAATTACAGACTCACATTCCTGAGACACACCTTGAGGTTACAGACAGCCACGGGGTGTCAAGCAGTGATTTACAGAGACTCCCGGCTCCGGGGTGTTGCCAAGCACGATGCGCTGCTGAGGAACGCTGATTAGAACAGACACTGCTCTCACACAGGCGGCACCAGCATGAGCTGCTGGCCAAGGTGGAGAGAAGGGAAAAATACCCACATATGAGAAAAAAATCATACTGAGAAAGTGATAGTTGCAAAAAGTCAAAATTAACAGCGGATAAGCAAGGAGTCAAGCAGAGTGACGAGCACAGAAAATACCAGCAGGCAAAAATGCTGGTGATGTCTAAGTTTTGGGTTGGTTGTTTTTGACTTGAAAATGAAGTTTGGAACAAAATATTATTGTATTATATGGGGTTCGATGATACTTTTAAGTAGTAAAACATAGTTCCCCTGTTAAAATAAATACCTGGCTCATCGGGTGTTTATTATCTAAACATTTTCTGAACCTTGTATAAAGAACAGCTAATCCAAAATCTATTTCACATTAATGGTGCCTTAAACTTCAGACAATCCACCGGGATGAATACCCTCAGCCCCATACATCGGATGACCCTGACTGCCCTGCAGTACAGCTAAATCCAGCCCAGCTCTCACGCTGCTGCCGCACTGCTGCCAGTCCCGGAGCAGAGAACATATGGCCCTGCCACTGCCACGTGATCCACTGAGAGGGAAAAATTGTCACTGATGCCACAAGGCAGTAAGCAGCCTTACTCTTACTTAGCTCAAGAGCATCGCTGTCCTGGAATGTTCCTGACCTTCCCCCACCCAAGGTCTATCACAGGAGGCAGTTGCCTCTTCAGCTTACTATAGTCATGAGGCAGTTCAGAAAATCTGAAGATAACAAACAAGATACAACTTCCAGACGCTCCTAATACTGAAACAAAGCAGGCTAAGCTACTGTGAGGTACGGGAACTTCACAAAACCACCTAAATCAGGTTGCCCTATTTGGCTGCTAATAAAATAACTTCTGACCTTCCGAGCTCAGCAAATGCCAGAGGGAGCTGGGAAAGTGGAACTGAAGGTACTTTACACACTCATTTAAAAAGAACACAAATCTATCAAGGCTATACAGTTTTCTGTGGCCCGCTGACGGCTTGTAGTGCCTCTGGTAAGCATGAGAACAGCACCTTTGTGGTTGCTCTTCTGCAATTCTGTTTCCTCTGATGATAGGTCAGCTTTCAGGCTGACGTTTTATTTCTGTAGACTTAGCCAGCATTTCACTAAAAATCTTATTCTTCCACAATGCTGCATGCTTCAAAGAGCATGTTTTGACAAGAAGTTCCCTTTACGCTCAAAAGTCTTGCTGAAAAAGAGGTTAATGCAGACTGAAAATAGTTGTGACATTATGGACCTTTTAATTGGTTACTAGACCTGCTTTGGGGCACATATTAATAGGGCAGAAGCATTATGCATGCTCCTGCTCTCTCCTTGACAAACTGCCAGAGGAAGGAAAGTATTTTGGTCTTGTTGAAAGTACTATGCAATCCCTTTAAAAATATGAAACTTAGGGAATATAAAAAATGCATAACTAGAATATAAGAGCTCCCCAGTTCAAGAAGGACGGGGAACTGATGGAGAGGGGACAGCAAAGGGCTACCAAGATGCTGAGGGGACTGGAACACCTCTCTGATGAAGAAAGGCTGAGGGATTTGGGTCTTTTTAGTCTGGAAAAAAGACAACTAAGGGGGGGGCCTTATCAACACTTATAAATACTTCAAGGATGGGTGTCAGGAGGATGGGGCCAGGCTCTTCTCAGTGGTGCCTGGGGACAGGACAAGAGGTAACAGGCACAAACTTGAGCATAGGAAGTTCCACCTAAACACGAGGAGAAACTTCTTCACCCTGAGGGTGGCAGAGCCCTGGCACAGGCTGCCCAGAGAGGCGGTGGAGTCTCCGTCTCTAGAGACGTCCCAACCCCGCCTGGACGCGTTCCTGTGCCACCTGCTCTGGGTGACCCTGCTCTGGCCGGGGGTTGGACGAGGTGATCTCCAGAGGTCCCTGCCAACCCCTGCCATTCTGTGAGTATCTTGTTCAAAACCAAACATGATGTATGTAGAAAAAGCAAGGAAGTGTTTTACCATAGCGCTGAGGGTCTCCTCCCAGTCTGGCCTTTCTCTGGGATGGATGCTTCTCTGAAGCTCTGGCACAAAGTCATCTTCTTCTGCGTGTACAGAGGACTTCATCATTCTGGAAAGGAAGACAGAGAGGTTTGATGCTGAGTGACCATTTCTGGGTAATGGTACATATAGTTTGTTTTGGTGCTCTGTTACGTGGCTCATATCATGCTATAAATGCTTTTATAAATCTAGAAGTCTTACAGACATTTTAGTTTCTCATAATTCCTCATTATACAAGCAGTACAAGAGTGTAAATCTGGTGGAGAGATACCTGCACTTCCTTACCAATCTATGGATAATTTTATTTCATCACTGCACGATTTGCAAATCTTAAAGTGCAGAGAAATGCAGAGGAGTAATTTCCAGTCAATTTCAAAAAATTGCTTCTATTGCCCAGGCAAACAACATTAGCCTTAAAAGAAGAAACACACAAATTTGATTTCTCGGTTGTAACTGCACGTTTTGCCTAAAACGGAGATAGCATTTTCCATATCTCAGCCTGAATTCTGGTCCCAAGGCCTGAGCCATCAGCTCTCAGAGTTCTTACTGATCCTATCTGAAGGGTGAGCACCTTCACCTGCTCCAACTCTGCAGGGATGGCTCAAACCGCTCTCATTTTATCAAGGTAAACTTTTCTTTAGATAAGGCGCTGAGTTTCAAATACCCTATGGAATATATTTCATGCCTTCACAGAGATCAGAGAGCTCAAAATCAAAATTTAAAGAGTATTCGTAAAATCTTCTCAGCCAATCCTTCAGACAGCTCTGCTGTAACCGCCAGAGAGCCCCATTTATATATTGCACTTGCAGGCAGTATAAGTGTGCCTTTGGGGAGATTATGGCGCAGACCTGATGTATCAAAGGCCTGTTGAAGGTCTGGTATTATCCATTCTGGTTTCACTAAATATGAGATTCAGGCAGGCTTTTATTTTATTAATAGATCACCATTTATTTACTTTGGGTAACCATTCTGACAATCAACACTGCATCCAGGAGGGCTGGTTTGGCTAAACGTTAACTGTGCTGATTTATGCACCGTTTGACTAACAGGACCGTGGTGAAAGGCATTTCAGAAAACTCCTTTGCTTCAGATCGACATCTGAAGGTCTGAAAGCCCTACATGCTGTTTGCCACAACAGTGTAAGTGGCTGGGCCAAAGACATCATGATTTTGAAAAATAAGGCTTTCCTCAGGATTTCTAGATGCTTGGGTTTGGCAATACTGCATATGTACACCAGATTCTCAACAAATGACTCCACTTTAGTCTTTTAGTAGCTTTAGTCTAATGCTGTCAGGCAATGGAATAAAAGGAAGGGTAACATGATCAAGACCCACCTTTCTACCCCACAGTTAAAACAAACCGCTTATCAAAATGCACATTTTCTCAGTTTAAAGACTTGGAAATAAAGAGATTGAATTTACATCTTTATCAGCACTTTGGATTACAATTGAATTTACTACACAACTTCTCACGTTTATGGCAACTCCTCCTGGATTTCTCATCAGAAACCCAGTTTCCTTTTGAGAAGCAAATTTTCTGAATGTCTCAAATGTTGCCGGTAACACTGGGCTGCCCAGGGACACCACTCCTGCTGCCATTAAGTGAGTAATCACAAGATTTGTCCACGCTCTCTTCCACACTACCGACCCTCACTCACACCAAGCCCCTGAGGAGCCGTTTCGGTTCCATACGGCAGGCACTGCTTCCTAGGAAGCTCACCACACAGAACCTACAGACAGGAGAGGGCAGAGATCGCTAATGAAGATTATAAAATAGATACATACGAATATGCTCTATGTTTTACACAAACTCTATGCTTAGCCTGGTTACAGGCAACTTTACTTGAAGTTACTCCTGGGAAGACGCTGGTGTTGGTTGTGGAGTAAGACTGAGCGCAGAGAGGAGGATGTTCTGTTTGTTACGTTCCATTTGAAAATAACCTTCAGAATCAGACCTGTGTTCCGAGTCTCTGCCCTCCCAGTGGACAAACACGGATGCCATAGTATCCAGGCCTTTTTACTAGACTCCAGTCTATTTACTCACATTATTTGTGTAATGTGATTATGCCTACAAAACTCCACGATAAACTCTCCCCAAAACCTTCCCACTGAGATCCTGAAATACAGTGCTATTAATCTTCCCATTGAAGGTGTTCTGGACTTCCACTGGAAATAAGAAAAGCTCTGCAGGTAAAATTGCATATTGGAAACAGTCATTTCTTTGAGCATTTGCTAGACTTTTTAAATGGAATATTCTACTACTGGAGGAAATTAAATACTTCATCACAGCACCACAAAAACATTGGAAACACCACTGAAGATTTTCTCCCTAACACAATTATAAACACTCAATAACGATCTGTGAACCCTTACTAATCTTTAATAGTAACTATTTAATTCCACGCCCTCTGAGACAAGAGACCAAGGAAGGCTGAAGATGCTACAGGTGATATCAGTCCCTTATATATTCAGGCTAGTGGCTTTTTCCTCCCTATCCCTGATCTGGATGAAAGAAAATAAACTTTGTGAATTAGCACCACTGAAACATGGGCAGGAGCAGGGCCAGAAAGGCGGAAGAAGAGGAAGAAAAGCAGCTCCTCTGCCCTTCTTACACTGTTTCAACAGACTTTACAAGGACTCTGCATTCTCAAGGAGGACACAGAGAATGAAACTGAAGCTCAGGGTCCCTGGGAAAAGGCTCACAAGACTGGCATCCACCTGCAACAACACTTCTAAGCGTTATTTCTGCATCTTCTAGACTTTCTACAGCAATGCAGCCGTTCATTTTCAAAGCTGCAGCCTTGTATTTTGGTGGGGGCCTCATTAGAAGCCCTCAAATGAGAAACCGATGACAGTGTAACTGGGAGAGAGCCACGCTGGTGTCAGTCACTAGGAGAATCATCACAGAAAACGTCCTCTGGGCATGGAAAACCCGAGAGCCACACAGCAGTCAGACGTTGCCATTTTTCCTGGCCTCTCCCCAAGGCAAGCTTGGAATATTACAGGTATAATCATATGCACACATTTTTATATGCATGTGTATTATGCATACTTGACATTATTTTAATTTATAGAGCAAATAGCACAACATACATATGTCTGATTCACCACACATGTCACACTGTAACCAGACTAATTATCTTGTTTCTGCCACGGATTGTTTTTCATGGGAGGGGAAAATACCTAGATTCCCACTAGCACACAAAACACTGACACATACGTTCTGTAAACATTAAAGGCCAAACAAATTGAAGAAGCTGCTCTGTTCCGTAAAGCCTATGTTTGGCTATTTCATGAGAGTTGTAAATGACTGCAAATTTGCTACAAGGTTTAATACTAGCCCTAAGAATAGAAATACAATTTTATTTAAAATGCCACTTCTTCAACTGCTTAGCAGCTCTGAATGCCCTTCAAAAGAAATCTGACACCATTATATTAATAAAAGTTCTGGCTGTATAGAGGCCATTAAGCAATCTCTCTTCAGATGAATGAATCCTTCTTCATTGTAAATTGAGAATCAAATGTACTGGAAAAAATGTTTACAGGACATTTCACAAAAGGCACAGCCCGCATTCACACCCATTCTTGAAGTTCTCTGGTAGGTCAAGTTGATGAATTTCAAGTCAGAGCTTGTACATCTGCACAGGATACAAGTGCATCAAGAAAACATCTAATGCCCTTTTCCATGTTCTCAAATCCAATTTGCTGGTCCCATCATTTACGGTATCTCCATATCTGCTTATCAGGAATTCAACATTTCAGCGCAGTTCTCCTGACCGGGCTCCCCTACGGCCCTGTGTTACTGAGCGTTCAGTCCTACCTGCACGTACTATTGTGATGCCTCACGAGGCTGAAAGCACCTAGACCAGATAAGCACCGGTGCTTTATTGCACAAGTAAATCAATATTCAAGCTCAGTGGCCATAAACTCTACAGCTACAATGTGTTTATAATATCGAAAATATTAAGTTCTACTTCCACTACACAATAACTTTCCCTAGGGGTTTGGAGGGGTCCCACATCCACAAATACCAAGTGTTCCCACCCTTCTGTCTGTGCGAGAAAGAAAGAATCATAAAAAGTGGGTTTGTGGGAAGAACTCCTTAAATTAAAGAGGGAAGGAGAAAGGACGCAAACTTTAAAATATTGCAGAAATCCTACAAGAACGTTTGTTCCCCTTATTTAGGTTCTTTGGCACGTGCCATGTCCCACTGGTAGACCACAGCGGTAGCAGTAACACAATTGTCATGGACTTTGATGTCATCTAGATGCTGATGACACGCAGATTAATGGCTCTCCTCTGGGAGGACACGAGGCTGGTGACAAATTGCTTTCAGAGGTGCCTGATGGTTTGAAAGCCATGTGCTAGCATGGAAGCATGAAGCCTTTTGAATGTCAGACTCCTCATATCAGATAGTTAATTGTCTGCCTGACAGATACTCATTTTGGACTGGCTATATATTTTTTAAATTAAATGCCAAGCGTGATCTTTAGGTTGCGCTCCCCCATGGGGACATCAGGCAATTCAGCTTTCCTTGCTGCTTCGCCCTCAAATGACTTTTCTTTCTGACCTCAATTTGGGAGGTGAGAGCTGATGATAACTGATTTATTAGTTTATTTATTATTTATATAGCACTGTTGTTGTGCCCGGAGATTTCTCAGCCAACGTAAAAGCACAGCTCTGCCCCACAGAACCAACAATTCAAGAGGATTTAGAGCTCCGCAGAAAGTGACGTTTTCTGAGATATAAATTCTACCCAAAAAGCCAAATTTAAATAAGGCCTGCGCTGACACAAATCTAAACCGAAAACCAAAAAGCTTCAACGACTATCTGATAAAAACTGGTATTTATGCTGCTCAAATAATTTGCACAAAAGGCCAAAATAACAGTCTTTGCCGTGGCACTAAAAAACTACAAAGCTTTGCACTGCTTGCAAACCCGATGTGCAGGGAAGTGTACATCCACTTGGCTCATCTTTCTTGCTCCTAGCAACCGTGTTTGTCTTCAATAAGCACTCTTCCCTTTGCCAGTGTCAACAGATACCACTCCAGAAAGAGGAGAGCAGCCCGCCATCAAACCAGAATTGCGATGCAGCGCTGCAAGTCCCAGAGCCCGTAGCACTGAGCAGTGCTGCTGGGCACCATCACGAGAACGACCAAGATATTTTATAGACAAATGAGATTCGGGTTTACTTTAGGGCTTCGTAACTTCACTACAGGTGAGGCACAGTGCAGAAACCGCAAACTTAACGCTGAGCATATTACCCTTCAAGGCATAGCATGACAGCCTGGATGCAGCATCCCTGTTTCTCCCCATGTGATCGAGTAGAGAGCTTCCAGGATTCGATCCCGTAACTCTCAGTCACAGGTAAGCCAACAGCGAATCGACAGAAAGATAGCTTAAAAACTCCGCTTTGAAATTAACTTGATCAAGATGAGGAGTCACAATGTTAAAAACAAAAAAATATGATAAGAACCGTGGATGTCACCATACAAGAGATGACAGTGGAATTAAGGCAACTCTTCACATCATACAGGTTGCCCCTTATCACCACAAGGAAAGGCAGAAAAATTAGGAAACAAGAACAGAGATCCAGCCCAAACTTTATAAACACTTGGGCAAGAAGTTGGAATCAAGCAAGAAACACTCATACATCTTCATTTCTGACCTCAAACTTACACTACACACCAAAAAAAAGGGAAAATATCACGAGATAGATGGGAAAAACCCAACATGCACATACCCTCCCCCAACCCAATTTTCCAAGTAAACTCCGTGTCCATGAAATTAAAACTATTACGGTGGAAAGGAAGAAAATAATCATGCAATATGGAAACTAGAGATAGCTCAAGAGCCCCAGGAAAAATGAAACAAGAGATGGGAATTGAAGGCTGACAGTGCTGACCTGAAAGAGGATTTAATTTCCCATGTTTTAAATCAGCTTTGTCAACACCTTACTGATTACATTATGTCCATCTGGTATTACATAAAACAAGATTTCTGAAGTCTGTCTCAAGGATCACATCGAGTGAAGATAGAAAAGACCTACAAGGTCAGCTTGAAGCACACCTCATAAATAAACAAATGGTAAATGGATTCTATTTAATCCTCGACCACAAAATGAAAACCTGGTATAACTAAATGGTTTACTGTGATTGATCCTACAACGTTGAAAGCTGTAATTGCTACTTTTAATGGAAGTTCATAGCCAGGGAGCCAAAATTATATTGTTTGGGAAGCCAGTGCACAAGAAAAATTAATAGAGTAACAGTATATTACAGTAAGAGAGTATTTTTTTTTTTAAATCATTTGAATGAAGTATCAGTAAGCACAAACCAAACCGAAGTTTACCCTGTGCATTACCTGCGCTGATAAGGACGTATTTATTGCTTAGTTTTAAAAGTTTAGATCAAGAGTTTTCAACCTGTGCTCTGGGGATCTGTGAGGGTCTGAGAACTACCAGTATGAGTGAGCAGAAGTTGAAAAAGAAAGAAAAGCTCATTGCTGCTGTGCAGCTATTTAGTACCTAGGCACCTTCCAAGGAATGTCGTGCTTCGCAGGAAAGTTTGTACATGTGCCCAAATAAATAGGGCTGGAAATCATCAAGCTGGGGGAATAGAGGTCTTAACAGGATCATCGCTATTGCCAAGACACATTAATTCAGTTTTACTGATTGTGATTGTTTTCAAAACTGAATCATGTAAATTACAGCTACAAAGATAGTTTTGAAATACTTCACAGTATCAGAATTTCTAGCTTTTCCAATCTTCAGATTCCAAATTCAGTTCGGCAAAACCATACCTACATCCAGGGAAGCCGAGTTAGAGATCACCAAGATACTATGATAGAGATGAATGAAACGGGTGATCCTTAATACTAATTATTGTTATTCAACTCTAGAAGGCAACTTACAAGGTAATAAAAAACCACGTCATGCATATTTTTAGTCCTGGGGTTTCTATTCCTGCAAAATATTTTTTTAGAGAAAGAAATCCCTTTCCCACTTGATGTGCACCGCCACCTGTTAAATTAGATTCTCAGCTATCCGGCAGAAGAGAAACCGTTATCTGAGGAAGAAAAAAAAAAAAACCAAACCCTTTTTTTTATTAACCTTTCATTTAAGACTCTAAGACATTAGAAAAACAGAAAAACATATTTTAAAATGAAAGGAAGGAAGTTTTAAATAAAGTTTTTTAGATCAGCAGTATCACTTGATTAATTTTTAAAACCGCCAGAGCGGACACCTGAGCTCTTCCACTGTTAAAATACCTCCAACAGAGGGAAGCGGAGAAGGCCAATAGAACTGCAGAGATTAATTAACATACTGGTTTCTTGCCCTGTTCCAACTCTCTGGACACGCTTTAATACAAGCTGCAGTACAGTCAGACAGCTATCTTTGCTCGAGGGTTTAACTGAGTTTTCAGACTTCAAAATATCTGTCTTGTTTATTAATTTGCAAGAATATTAAAACCACATTTTCTGAGCTGCCAAAGAAAAGTTGCACAAACAAGATCAGATCACCTGGAATTTAAAACCTGTGGGCAAGTCTGGGTAGGATAGTTCCCATTTTAGCAAAAAGGTATCTTCCAGGCAGCCTTTATTGTCTTGGTAACCATCTTTATTTTTCCCCCGATTGACTTTTAAGTGTCCCCAACACATCACACAACCTTCTACCGCTCCTTCTACCCCTCAGCTGCAAAAGCAACACCTTGCGGGGCTGAAGAGTGAACATTGTAGTGCTTGAGCGCGCTGCCTGCGTTCCCACTGACACTGGGGCCAGCTCTCAGGGTCACCCACTCTCCTTAGCCAGCCATGGTAGTGCTACCAGTGGGACCGTGACACCACCGAGCAGGTTGCAGGTACCTTCAAGGTGTCAAACAGCTAACCACTGAACAGAAGCTTTTCACGTCCATCCAAGGGTACAGAGGGATGCTGGATTAGGAGATGCCAACACCATACTATAAACCAAACACCATTATTGTTTCTTTTCCTCAAAACATGGTTCTGTAGGTAACTGAACAGGTTCTTGTATTGTAAGATCAACCCCAAACCACCTTCAGTAAATCTCCTCTAAATTTAAAAGGGACAAATAGTAACCAGGGGTCAACAGACCCACCTTCTTTTTATTCTGCTCTTCTGCCATACTTTCGGCAGCTTGGAAGAGTTCAAGGCCAGGTTGAACGGGGCTTGGAGCAACCCGGTCTGTGGGAGGTGTCCCTGCCATGGACAGGGGGTGGAATGAGGTCATTTTTAGGGTCCCTTCCAACTCTAACCATTCTACAATTCTTGCTTCCCCCGGTTGTGTTTTATGTCTCAACTCAGAAACAGCCATCTCAAAGTACGCACGTAAGTACAGAGCTAAGTACTTCATGCTCTGGAAGAGACTGGAACACGTACCTAAGAGCTTTGTTGAACCGGGCTGTAATAATTTGCATTCGGGTTTTGCATAACTGGAATTTCTTTAAACACTTTGTGAAAAGAATAAGTTCTTGGCATATTCAGCTTTTACAAGCTCTGAGACGTGTTCTTAGTTATTAAAAAGTTTTATAAAAATAATCACAGAATCCTTATGCTTTTGCATACACACATTACTGAACAAACCTGCTCTTTTATTTGGCAACTCATAAAAGACGTTGTTTTAGTAGGTGCTAGGCATTTTCTTTCAGAAGAACACAGTGACAGTCAATTAAAAAAAAAAACAACTCAGGAATAGGTTTCTCTTATCACTTTTACCCAGTATAAGAAGAGGAATTAGGAAATCACTGAACAATCAGAATCGCGGAGCCCTGGTTTGGATTTCTTTTGTTTGATTCAGGAACAAACATCAAAGTATTACAGAAAATCGCCTCTAGAGAAAGAGAGTACTAACCTCTCATTTACAATTAATAAATCACTAAGAGCAGCTCTAAAGTTTCAACAGAGAAGAGAGATGGGAAAGGATGGCTGCTCCTGCCCTTCCTGCGCCACTGAGAAATCTAAACTGGGGCACCACCACCAAAAAATTCCTCTGTGCGGGTGGCAGCAGAATGCCCAGCCTGTGCCCAGCTCTCCCTCCGCTGGCCATGTGCTCATGAGCCACGCTCCAGCCCTGGAATAACGGGCCTCAGGCTGCTGCCACTCACTCTCCCCAGCCACGTGACAGCCAGGCAGGTACCATCTCACCAAGCTCTTAGTCAAACCCTCTTCCCTGCACTGATTTCCCTCCACTTCCTCTGCAATCTCCTGCATTGGTCTTGTTCGTTAAGATTACGCTTTTATCTGCCTTCATCTCCTGTCTTCCCCTCTGCCCAGCAAAAGCAGCTCCAGACTTCGCTGGGGTCTTCCAGTATTGCCATAACACAAAGCAGTAATGAAACCTAATCCAAATGCAGCAAAAATCAAATTATACCCCAAAATTGCAAGGCATGACCTAACCCTAGATGCAAGGACATTTCATCTGGGCTGATCTCGTTTGTTTGTAGTTCAGTGCCAATACAAAGCCATGGTAAATTTAATCTTTCCTCATAGAAGCATATACTGGAAAAATGATGCTTTCAGCACATGGAATGATCAAGTGCAATCAACTAATCAGTTACAATTAGCCTCACATGCTGTTAAGTGGCAACTGTTCATGACATGAAACAACATTTAAAACTTGTCCAGTCAGCTAGCTGCTTAGCAGGGAAATCTTTTCTCTAAAACATTTATACGGAGCCAGTTCCGTACCTAGAGCTACCCTTTCTATCTGTCCAATACACTGCAAAAACGGCCGTGTATACACCACTCTGTCAGCGTGGTTATGGGGCACTCTGTGGGAGAAACCAGGAGAAAAAAAAAACATCCGAAGTAGACTTGGTAGGGAATACTCACAAGGAAAAGAATGGAAATGAACTCTGGGGCACCAGAACCTGATTAGCTGAACAAATAATAAAAGATAAGCACAAGTAAATAAATAATGAGTAGCTCCAGCTATTCTGACTTAAATATTACTTAAATATTAAATGACTGGTGGCCCTCGGATCATATTTATAACAGCAGTCCTCCTACCTGTGCTACTGTCACTCCATGTCAATGGTATTAGCAGCAAAAAGGAGGCTGCTGAGTCCCTTCTGTGTCTAGAAATCACTACTAATGCATTTCACTATTATTATTTCTACTGGATTGTTCTTGGTATGGGTCGTATGGGCATAACATGTGCAAAACTATACTGTAATTATTTTTTGACAGCAGAGACACAGATCACAAACAGGTCATTCTCAGGCTAACACGATACTGGAAAAGAAAAGCACTAACCAGGAGAAATCTTCCGGGGCCACCCATCTGCTAGTGGCATTTCTGATGCACGAGATGAGGACGTGGAAGTGGCAGCAGCGCAATAAGGAAGATGTAGAGGTGACAAGTGAAAGCAGAACCTGAGAGCTGGATGCAGACCAGAAAATGAAGGTGTTACAGGGGTCAAAATGTCCTGCAGCGGTTCAGAGAACATTTCCATTCCTGCGTTGTGCAGAACCAATGCCAGCACTACAAGCAGACCCAGTGCTGATGCAGTCTTTAACAATCAAAACAGATTTACTTTGCCCTTTTGGAATCATTTGCAATGGTTAAATATCTGTTTCAGTGAATAATAACAAAACCCCAACATACAGGAAAGAGATCATTGATCCCCCTTGCCTTCGGTTCTTAAGGATACAGCTGCAACCACTACGGTCCAATTGCTTTTACCTTCAACACCCACACATGCTTTTTTGGTACAAAAGCATCGGAGCTGGCACACATGTCTGCTGTGAATGGAAACCCTGCTGCTAGGTTTCCTGCTGCCACGGAGATGAATAGAGAAAGAACAATAAGCCAGGGCTTCAGTCTAATTTAGATTTATTTTTCTTTTTGGAGGAGAGACAGAGATAGTACATCATAAAACAAAAACTTTAACTCCAAAGGCTACTCAGAGGAACACGATACTGAAATACCACACGTAACCTATATTATAAGGACTTCTGATAATAAGCAGTATCATCTAGTGCCTAGTGGCCCCAATTATGCTAAATACTGTACTTGGATATGCCAGAAGACTATAAAATATTGAGGCAAGGACTATATATATATCAAAGCAGACAAGAGGTGAGCAAAGAGAAGACCTCCATCCATTTTCCAAAAACCCACAGTAACTGACAGGTCAAGTAACTTGTCCAGTACTACAGAGGAAGACTGAGCCTAAAGTATGAAATAACTTCCGTTTCACAGTTCCTAACCACAAAGACCGTTCACAGCTTTTATCCTAAGGCACATAAATATCAAACACCTTCATCTGGGTCTACAGGAAAAAAAATAAAGACTCAAGGAGAACACCCTCCTGTGCAGACTGGGGCATCACGCACCCTGCTCTCATCCAATCCTTGCCACAAAATGTTCTAGCCTGATGTAGAAGAGAACGAGAGCCCAGCCCAGCTTACCAACAGATAATTAGGGCACCTTCTCACAGAATACAGTTGCACAGGCCAGGAGCAGCTTGAAGTCTGCTGTTTCCCAATCTGTGGCTCTGACCGCTAAGGTTTTACGCAATACCTCCTCGTCTCCTTTCCCCATCACCTTCCGAACTTCTTTCAAAAAACACAGAGAGGGGGAAAAAAGCAATAAGCTACGTACTGAAAGACTTACTAGGATGACTAAACATGGAAGTACTGGGCTGCAGAGATCAGTACTATAAAAGTGCGTACACAGCACAGCTTCATGGCAGCACTTTTATCCAGCGATGAGGTTCCCATAACAGCCCAAGAAGCCACGCCAGGGCTCTGCTATTTCCAAAAGGGGCAGCTGCCCATCTCTCCCCAGCCATCTGATGACATACCTTCCCTGTGCCCATCTCTACAGACACTGCCCTGGAGGAAAAATAAATTTAAAAGGACTAGCTTTCCACTGGATTGGCAGCAAAGCACTCGGCCGCAAGAACTCCTCTTAGCCTAAGGAAAGCCTCGTTCAGCCACAGCATCATTTTAGTTAGTTCACCTGCACTGGGATGTAGTTCCACAAAGATGGGAAAGCAAGACCTTAACACACTCCTCGGAGACCTTCTTTTGACTTTGGCCACCTCCTGGCCCAGGAAGCCTCCTCATGTGGGCTTTTGCAGACCCCATCCTGATGTGTAAGTGTGGCTGAGTGAAGAGAATATGGACATTTACCTTAGCTTTGAAAATGCTGGAGGCGAGGACCTGAGGGTGCTGCAATGCTTCATCACGCAACATCACCCAAATCCTTTGGGAATGCCAGAGCTCAGGAAAAAGAATAGTTTTGCTGGTTGTTGTTATTTTTAATTAACTTAGGGGGAAGCATCCAAAACACTTGGGGGNNNTGGTGGGGGGAGGGCTCGACAAGCTTCTGTTAATTTAATTTGAAAAGCAAACCATGAGCAACAAAATAAGCGCGTTATGGAAACAACCTCCTGACTAAGAACAAGGACATTTTAAAATTGGAAAAATGGCAGCCAGGAATTTCACCCTTTTAAAACAAAACATATTAATTGCACTGCTTCACAGGTTTGTGATTTTAGGTGACCTCTTTAATTTTACATCAGGCAAGTCAAGAGTGTCCCTGAAACACCAACCCAATTTTAAAGGCAGAAGGAAAGAGGGACAAAGAAAGAGGGGAAAAAAGTGTACTACATATTCATAGGCAAGATTGAAAAGATATTCAAAGAACAACAAAAAGAGGACCTCATTTCAAATGCATTATAGAGCATGAAAAATATGAAAGGTGTTTAATTGCCTAAGCAGATGCCAGCAGTGCAATGTATGAAAAAGCAAAAGCAAGCAAGGTTTTCTGTCCCCTCAGTTATGAGATAATACGTCTGCATTCGCTGGCTGCCTCTGCGTAAGGAAAATGAATAATTTTAAAAAGTTAACAATATCACAGGAATTACAGTTTACTGAGCACGGGAGAAATTGTGCCGTTAGTACATGCTGCACTCACCCTGATCAGAAAGAGATACCACAGGACCATCTGAAAGGGGTTCCGCTGGGCAGAAGTACTTGAACGGAGTGCAGTTATATTAAATGTAGGAGGAAAGAAGAGGTACGTGACAACCCGATTCAAGACTCCAGGAAGCAAGCCACACAAATGACTGTTGAGTTGTGCAATGACTCAGCAGGGGAAAAAAAAAAAAAAAAAGAAACAAGAAAAAAAAATAGCAGCAGATAGGAAAGACTTTTCCATAAAAAAATGACAGCTACCATTAAAAAAAAAGTAAAATAAATAGAAATGAGGAGAGTTCCCAGCCTGGAATTTTGCCTAGTGCCATAAGCTCTGTGCACAAAGTTGTTTGTCCTAATCAGCCATTCTTTATTACCCTTTGCAGCACACCTGAGCAAGCAGAGGAGCAGGAAACTGAGCCAGCTTTAACCCCTGCTTTGCCACTACCTCTGCCTAGGTAGGCTGAAAATGTGCTTTTCTTGGTGATCAACACAACAGGAAGCTAAAGCCAGGGCAGAAGTCAGAGGAGCACACAGCAGAAAGAAAACGCTGGCCTGTGGAATCCAGCACAAACTCCGAAAGGAGGAGGGTGGCAAAGCAGGGGTGTCACCCCCTCCTTCTGCTGGCCTGCCAAGCCAACCAAGGTGGTCAGGACAGAAAGGTGACACGGTATTTCTGCACCTCCTCGTGTTGTTCTCCTGAGGAACTAGCATGAAATTTAAGCTCGCAATTTACTTGCATAACTTTACAGGCCGGCTCTCCCATGTCTGTTGAGGCTCAACAGCTCTCCCTGAAACGGTAAGATTAAATGTAATCTGTTAAACATAGATAATGTCGTCCAACCAGATGGATGAGGCAAGTCAAGCTGTGCAGATTTCACTGCTCAGTTTGAACACATTCTTGCACTAGCTCTCTCCTTTGCAAACCTTTATGCAAATGGCTTTTCAAGAACATTTAATCCTCCACCCTCCTCAACTACCGCTGAAGCATTACTGTCCCCTCAGTTCTGAGCCAGCTGCAGGAGACACACCACAGCGTTCAAGTTGCTGCCTGGCTTGAGCCACGCCATGAAGTTCAGTGAAATTTAAGCAGATGCTTACACGCTTTGCAAGGCTGGGGTAGAAAAAAAAAATAGATCAGGTAACTGTAATTCCTTTCCATCGTTCTTCACTTGCAAAGCCAATCACTTGAAAAATACCATGCCTTATCGCTTCCTTCTCCTCTGCCTTTAAAATCACTCCTGGCCTGGTTCCACCAGTATAAATTATATCTCTGCCACCATTTTGCTTATGCATCAGGGTAATAAAAGATGAGAGGATGCCAACACCACCTCTGTGCAACAGAATGTATCTGTATAACTATGCTGGCTAAAGCAGGGAACTGTTAAGTCAGAAGGGAGGGGAGAAAAGGCCAGAAAAATCTGAATAGGGCACCTGAGCAGATAACAGCACTTAGAATGATTTTCCAGATTCTTTCCTTTGCCATCATACCACTCTTTATCAAGGCACTGTCCGATCCCACTATTGAGAAAATTAAACCCTGCAAGGCAAGGAAAGCTGGGGCTTTATGGCTAGCACATGAAAACACAAGTATTTGTATAGCTGAATGGCCAGCAACGAGGGATCAGGATGGACCCTGGACTGCTCTGTCAAAATAAATTACAGTTAAAAACAGGAAGTCATAGTGAGGAGAATCACAACATCTGCATTGTCCTGACACCTGTGTCAACATCCACCACTCCCCAGAGCCTGAGGCAGAATTCTAGTAACTCAAGGGGCTGGGAGGCAAAGCTAATAAACAAGGGCAATCCTGCTCAAAGTTACACGCAGCCACTAAATCCACCTTTCAATCCTGCTTCAAAAGACCAACAGGAATAAAATAAAATTTTGCCCTGAAGTAATTTGTATACTTGAGCCACTCAGCTCCTCACAATTAAGTCAAAATGTTCTGGTGAAAGGGATATTTTTGTTACCCTTGCTTTAAAAATGGTGTAAATAATGCAGAAGACGACTCAGCACTGGCTGAGCCAGTGAAGCCTGGAATAAAACCCAGGAGTCCTGGCTGCCTCCTTTCCTTCCTAACAGCCTTCGCTCCATAAGACCACAGACAACGCATTTTTCTAACTCCGTGCTGACCCCCTGTTTGCACACGAACACAGAAGAACAACATTTCCACGTACCAGATCCTCCACACAATGATGTGCACTGGGGCGAAGAAGTTACTGGGAAGAGGTAACCGGTAGGCTTCTGTCTCACAGGTAACGCAGCACATAGTGAGCTAAGTGGGTTTTTTCAGTATAAGTAAGGTAAGACTTCATTGCAGATCATATTGCATCACATCTGAAGCTGGAATATTTCACTGCAAGCTTTAATTGTCCTGACTCATGCTGTCAGTAATAAAATGCCCTCTTGGGAAAATAAATAAATAGACAAATAAAGCCTTAACTGACTTCACCTCCCAGTGAAAGCATACCGCCCGATTATCTTTAAGACATTAAAAAGGGTTGCAGGTGCAATATGCTAAGCTAAAGGGAGAGGTGATGAACAGATTTTATGGCTTTTTCAGTTTGACGGGGAAAAAAAGAAAGTGTGGATCAGCTTTTGAAAGCATTTGTCTCAAGCACCCAAGGGTAGCCTGGAAAATGAAAGCATTTCTATTACGTTGGTACTTGTGCAGAAAGGCAGGATAATGAAGTGACCGGGTTATTAGCCTTCCCAAAGAAATGAGATATTGTTGAAAGCAGTGCACATTCATTTCAGGGCCCAGGAAAACGGCAGTAAACAGTACTCCAAGCTTTTTTTCTCCCCTCTCAGTAATCATGATTTTAGAACTGACACCTGCAAAAGAGACTTTTTAGTGCATAATGAATAACTCGTCAAAAAGAGAAGGCTATGAAAGAATAGGTTAAAAGATAAAAATGCTAAGAATACAGCAAACAAAGGAATAAAATTGTAAGACATAATACAACTTCCAGGGAACGGAGCAGCCTGACAGACAGCACTTCCAGAAGATTCCTACTGAGGAAGGGGCTTAAAGAGCTCATGAAATGTCCCGGAAAGCTCCTTGCCTGCTCCTAACTCCTCACATAATCTCCTCACTACTGTAAACGCTTGGAAAAGAGAGTTCATCTTGTATCAGGCCAGGGAGAACCCCACTGCAACAACAAAGAGACACTAACCATCATAAATATATCAAAGAGGAAAAACACACCTAACAGGGAGGGAGGGAAAGATGAAAAGTCTGAAATATGAAAAAAATGGATAAAATAGCAATGAATGACCCGCTGCAGCACGTTATCCCGCTGGGACACCGCACCCTGCTCACCCTCAGGCTGGTGGCATCCCACAGGGTTATCACTCGGTGATCTGCATCTCCCCCTCCGCTCCGATTTCATCCCCGGCCAGACGCTCGGGGGCAGCTCACAGAGGGAGACGCTATTCCATGCGACAGCCCAGCCAGAGCTCCGTCCCTCCTCTCCAGGGTTTTCCTTCACAGAGACAAATGACCTCCCTGAAATGCTTTCTGAAAACTTTGTTCAGGAAATTTTTAGATATTCTTTCCTTGTTTGGAAAAACATTTGAGATAGCTACCATGTTGTTCTTTATGTCAAACAGAACAGAAAAGAACAACCAGATGCTCTGTTCTTATCTCTGAAATACATCAAAATTAATCAGGTAATTAGCCAAAGATTTTTCAATTTATGTGTGTTTTGCAAGAAAACTCTTGGCATTTATTTCCATGAGTTTCCTAAGATCCTCACAGTTAACTATGGAAGTCCTTCAAGCAAAACTGAAATGATCTCTGAACTATATTAGTGTCCTCTTCTAGTTTGCTGTGCTTTATTTTTCACATAGTAAATGTATTCATGACATCCATGCCTGATGCCTCCCATTTTGAAAAACCTACAGGAAGGAGCACCATTAGTAAAACATGACAACCTTTTCTGTTCTTGGATGGGGACTGTATTCCCATTATATAATTAAGGCTTTTCAGCAAACTCTTGTTTTATTGTAAAAAGCGCGTGCAAACACATCTAGTATGCTGTTAGAATAGACAAAGATTTCCTACCACACAAAATGCGTTTTCTGCCAGGCCACGCTAACACCACAACAATACTTCCCATTTTTTTGGTTGCCATATACAGCCACCACCAAAGCAATGCAGAAATGGGGACAGAAAAGGCTGAACCAAGCCCTTTCTCAGATTTGAAGTCTTATTTTCCGCCAGCATGTGCCACACGCTTCCTATCGCACAGAGAGCTGGGCAGGTTCAATTTATTTCCTTTAGCACGCTCCGGATAGCTACGTAGGAATAAGAGGTAGTAAAAAATATCATTAAGTTTTGAGGTTCATGATAGCAGCAAAAGGTATTCCTTGATGTGCACATTTTTCCTTCCTGTTCTGTTTGTCCATAGCATCAGAAAGTGTTAAACATTAACGAGTACTGTTTCTCAGATTTAATTAACTTAAAGGGAGCTGAGAAAGGGGAATGTTTGGGCCAGGATTGGGAAAGGGTGTTTGAGAGACAAGGCATAATATCAGCAAGTATATGAATAACATAGTTATGGAATCAGCAAAAGCAAGTGTATTTCACCTAGTCAGAGGTTATATCTGCACATATCCTAATGTGCTATGTATTAAACTCATTGGCTTCCTTTGAATCCCTAATAAAAATTTTTCCAAAGATAGTTTTATCTGATGAATGAAATACACATGCAGAGGTAAAGTCATTATCAAGAGCGGGTATATAACAAGAAGTACTTGCAGTTTCTGCGTCAATATTTCCCTTCTTTAAAACAGGACTGAGGATGATGAAAGCTATTTCCAAAACCAGTATTTCTTGTTTGCTGCCTGTGCAGCACACATGACTGTAACTCCCTACTGATCAGCATTTCCATACCCTGATGAGCGATAATAAAACACCTCGAAAACCCCAAACAAAGGCAGTTCTCCGAGCACTCTACCGCCAGGAATCTCAGTCTCGCTGAAGCTGCCCACAGGTGACTCGGTAGCCAAAGGGCCTGGAACCTCGGCCAAGAGCTCACCAGGGCTCTGTGAAGGACGGGAGCTGTGCTGAGCAGGGATGCGGTGCACGGCAGCCACGCTCACCCACCACCTATGAGTTTTCACCCTTTTTCCTCTCTCTCCTGCCCTCGTGCAGTGAGCCATGCTAGAAGCACAGCATCACTGCAACCTCTCGCCTCTCATTAACGTGACAGGCTCTAAATAAATCCATCCTACAGAAAGTTACATCTGGTGGATTAACCTGGGCCCCCCTGACTACTACTACTGCAGCTCTGAGTCACTATTATTTCGTAACTAGCCTGTTTTCTTCAACTTTTGGACTCATTTTAGAAAAACATGTACTGGAACCCTCTGTATCATGCAGTTTTACTACATACTATTGGCTCGTACAGGCCCCAGTGTTTTTAAATGGGCTTGCCCAGACAATAGCATCCTTGAGTGTGAAATGTCTGTTGTCCCTTTTAGGCCAAACAGTCAAACAACAACCATTTTTTTTGAGCAGGTAATGCCAGGATAAGTTGCCAGAGATGTACTGTCCTCAAAACTCCATGCAATTCCACCTCACACATTTTATCTGTAATTACACACATACTTTTGTCCAATCAGTAGCAGTCTGAAGCTTTTTCCTATGGATCCTCCCATTTTTGTGCATCTGGACTCCCTGCTAATACTTTTCCTTAGTGGGCACCAAGAAAACTTTGCGTATGCACAAGAAGAAAGACCCCAAAAACCGACCTTCTGTTCTTCTATGAGCCACTGGGGATTTGTCAAAAATTTTCCCTACGCAGAGGCACATTTTGATTCAAAAAGAGGTCAGGTACTAATTAAAAAGCCTGTGTGGGCATCAGCTGGTGTTCAACAACATTTTTACATCTCAATGGGTATTTGTTACCAATGCCATATCCTATGTCGATTGATCGTTAGCTGTAACCAGATACGAAATCTCATTTGCAAAGTCCGCTGCATCAGAGAGATCAACACCTTGCCTTCCCCTTGCTGCCGTGGAGCTGCAGCTCGAGAAATGAGTTACATGCTCTGAAGTCAAAGCAGAATTTCATACGCTATACAAAAATAATTTAAAAAAAAATATATATATATACACATTGCTGTCATTTCCCTGGAGGAGAAAAGAACAACTCCACAAGGCAGACAGCATTACCTGAGCGCCTTTTCCAGTACTGAAACTCCGCCGTTACCCGGTGGGAAGGGAAGATGAAGCTGGCCGCTCACCTTCTGCCTATATTTATAAAGCCCCGCGCAGAGCAGGAGATGCTGCCACAGTAGAGCACAATCCTATGTGATGCCGCACTTAATTTCCCCCTTCAGCAGGAATGAAATCATGTGCATCTTTATACACATACGTGCAGAAAAAATATCTTTCCTGCTGTTTTCCAAGGCGATGAGGAAAAATGGGGAAGTATTTTTGTTGCCAGACCCACCAGTGGGACTTACAATGACCTGCATATATGTCATTGGGACTGGACATGACCTTGAATTATAAGCACATCAGAATACAGTGTACAAGATTCAATGTTAGAATTTGTCATTTCACTGCAAGTCTCTCAATATTTCGTATTTTCAAAGCCTCAGTCACAGAGTCAAACAGCGAAGAAATATTCTCAGCTTCCACTATAATTATTAAATCATCTTGCAGAGCAAAGATGAACAACATGACCCATCTTGCACTTAAAAACTCAAACTGGAGGGCAAATTAAAAAAAAAAGAAAAACAAACATATCAAAGTGCACCTTAAAAGGCATACTTCTTAAAGTCGATCTTGTGATTTTTCAGAAACGACTGCTGGTTTTTAAATGCTGAAGAGTCAGTCACACTACAGATATAAAGACACTCCAGTATATCAGCATTTCTTTAAAATGAGTCTTTCAGTCTCCAGCATGATTGCGTATACGCAGCCTGATTTAGGTAGGAATTCCCATGAGAAAACAAAGAATGGCAAAATGCACCACCTTTGGTATAAAATAGCACAGGCCAGCACTAGGATAAGGTATTATCCTACAACGGAAGAGATGGATGGCTGGAAGAAGCTATAAGAGTCTAGAGTTAAAAAGATGGAGAAACCCTTTTGGGAGCCCAGGCAATTTAATTCTGCTCTCTCTAAACGAAGTGTTAGAGTCACTCTGCCCAAGCACAGGACTGGGACTCAGCACAGGACCACGTGCTACTCCTCGCGTCACACGTGAGATCATCCCGTGCCCTGACCAGCCCCAAGCACAGGCAGACGCAGCGCAATAGCAATGGACAGAGAAAAAGTCAAAACCCTCTACATGTGACAACAGTGAGATGTTTTAACCAAACAAATGTCAAACTCAATTGTGAACTTATAAAAGGTTGGTCTACTGTATTAGGGCACCAAACAACGCAACAAACACACACAAAAAAGACATCCATACTATTTCCACTAATGATCTTGTTCTTCATCCTCCTAAGAGAGAACAGGAAAGAAAAAGTATAACATATGCAAGTGCATATTACCTTTTTAACTCAACTATTGCGTGTACACGTGAACTTAATAACCTTAGCACTTCCCCGAGGTAGATACATGCTCCTAACACAGCTGCATGAGAGTTTTAAGACAGGCCCTCTCTTTCACACAGCTTCATCTCATTCCTTTATATAACACTAGCTCATAAAAAGTGAGTCACATCTGCCAGTAAAGCAGTTGTGAAGGAAGAAAAATAGAAAATACGTCATTATTTACCCCCTGACATTAGATGCTTTTCTCCCCTTCTCATTTAGTATGTGATGGATATCTGGTTCTATTTGCCAGGAGAATAAACGTACTAACCCCACTGAATATAGATCCAAGGACTGAATACAAAAGGAAACACATAACTGAAAACAAACAGAAATTTTCTTGTGTTACTTTCCATCATGATAATTTACAAGGTACGAATAGAGTCAAATAAAACCCAGGAAAATATATTACTAAATCACCTTCAACTTCTTCCTTTTAGTAACGTTTTTCAGAAATTTAACATCACAGCTACTTTGTGTTTGCACCCAAATACATCAAGTATTTTTAACATCTTTACTGCTGATCAAAGAAGCAGAAAGTACTGAAGGTGCCTAGAACAAAGTCCTGAAGATGCCTAGAACAAAGTACTGAAGATGCCTAGAAGGAGGTTTCTGCCCCATGAACAAGCATCAGTGCTTACGCTATTCTTTTCAATGACATTGAAGTTTGCATTTATATAGCACTTTTCAGTAACCGGTGCATGTGTCACTAAACCTATCATCTCCACCGAATCCAGAGAAAAAGTGCCCAGCAAAAGCATTCAGTGGCATCAAATTCTCTGAAAGGATTGTACTCCAGACGGTCTGAGTCACTTTGGAAAGCTGCAGATTGCTGATGGAGCACAGCCTTGAACGGGAGTAGAGCCACTGACAATCTGTAGAACCACTGGATGTCTACATGAATATTTTCCTTTTTTTTTTGGCCCTAGATTAACCCATCACGGCTTTTTAAACCCCCCTGACCCCCAGCAATCTCATCTTCAAAGTAGCAAGTTAGAAAGACTTGCACACAGAAATGTAGCAGCACTTCCCTCCACTCTTCTAAGTCAAGTCTTCACTGATGCTTTTCTGTCTGCAAAGTGATCAAGATTCTTCAACATTATGTACTTTGACAGGACTCAACATTAGGTGCCAGATTTAAGGAGCAGCTGCATTCCAGCTGGCATGGCTACACATGCTCTGCCTTCCACAGGAGCAGCCAAGAAGGCTCAAGCAACTCCAGCCCTACTCTTTCTGGTGGCTTTGCTGGCTCTTTTGTGTGTAAAGGCGGTCAAGTATACATTCCACTCTTCAACTGACTGCACGCTGACTCATCTGAAAATAATTCAGAGGATTTATAATTATCCTTGCTCCGACATTTCCTCACCAAAAAAGAAAAAGAAGTGAGGAAAATCATAATCAAGAAATTCAATTCGATGTTCCTTGAAGGGAAATCTTTATCTTCAAAGTCTTGCGGCCAAGAAGTTCAGATTTTCCCTTTGCCATGTTGTCCCAGCAGTTCCAACCTGAGTGTGTAACTGAGTAACTAGTTCTCAGGGGGCTACAGTTCTCTCCTGAAATGCAAAGACCAGCATTCCCTGCTTTTAACACCCAATAGCTCTGAAAACCCTGCAAATCCTACAGCTCCTGTTAGAGGGACAGTGGGAATAGCAGCAAAGCACCTTCAGCTGGCCAACCACAAATGGAGAAGAGAAAATAATAGGGCAATGAATAAAAGCAGCTTCAGTTTTACATGCAAATTTTGAGATTTTAAAGTATCTAGAATTTGTATTTTAAGTGAGCAGAGAGGCAATCCTGATCTTAAAAAGCAATAAAAGGGATTGGAAAAGGTCAGCATAAACAGGCCTAATACAGAACATAACACTGTATGCAGGGTCTGTCCACATCTGGAATTATTTGTGAGCAGCTGTTCCTGAGAAGTTCCATGTGTGGTCAAGCCCGTGAAAGGGAGAATGTATTCAAAACTGAAGACGTTTGCTGGAGAAGAGGTTTCTGTGTGATTCCAGTGTCTCAAATGTTTGTTAACATACATTGAAGCGTGGAGAAAAGAGGTATTATTCCTACAAGCCAAAAAGCACCATTTCCACCAAGCAAACTACTTCAGCTCAAGCATGGGAGAAAAGCCGTTTTTGTCAAATGGAGAAGACGCCCCTGGGAAATTGGGGGAAACTAATTGAAAATTAGCTGTAAGCTATGGAGGCGCGCTGAGGTCTAACACGGAGATTGGTGGAGAGTTCCACAAAATACATATTGCAACTGTGGACATCTCAACAATGCTAAAGGCAGCGGGTAAAGAAAGCACAGGAACACAACACTGCTTCAAAATTCGTATTGTGTTGTTTGGTTTTGGGTTGTGTTTTTTTTGTTTGTTTTTTTTTAAATGATGCACAGTTCTCCCTAATTTTGGGTTTGTTTTTACGAAAAAGCTTTTAATTTTGTACTTGTCAATCAATCAGTCATGGATACTTTTATAAGTAAAGGAAAACATGATTCAGGTGTCAATCTGTATTCACAAATCAGACTGTGGGCTACGGCACTTGAAAAAAGCCTTAGTGCCTATTAGGCTGAAGCAGGCAAAGAAAGCAAAGGCAGGGAGGCAAGTACCACGTGCTTCAGGACAACACTGTGCATGTACACCATACCTAACTGGGAGAAAGAGGGAAGAAATTGGTATGTCTAACATGGCTTTTTCCCCATGAGAACTCCACTTGTGGTGCTGTGAGCTGTCACAGCAGTTTTTCCAGTAGCATAATTATCTCCCTATGAAACTCGCTTCCCTCTTCAGAGTACCACGGGGAGGAGGAAGGGGGTGGTCCATCTTTTCTTTCCAATAATGAACCCCCTGGCTGGCAGCCTCAGCATCTCTTCTCTGCTTCTTAAAAATCAGGCTGGCTCCAAGGCTACAGATTGAAGCTTAGCTACTCCATCATCCCAGCAACCAAATCTACAACATCTTACATAAAGAACAACTCTGTGCTTCGCCAGCGCAGCCCCCATACAAAAGCAAGAGAGCTCCGACACTCTCACAGCTTCCCATGGGGATTTAAGTATCAGATATGGAAGCGATCAGAGGCTTGCTAATCCCATTACGTTGCTCCTGCGAAAAGCTATGAGCAACCGTGGCAGTATTAAACAAACTAGTTTGTAGACCAAAAAAAAAGTCAACACAGCTTTGGTTAACCTTCCGGGCATGAATTTAATGGCTCTCTGCAACCACAAACATTAGGATTTAAGAACAACCATCTTCTGAAATTGATATCTTACATTGGCCTTCCCTCCAATGGAGAAAGAGAGCCATTTTCAGTCTATGAAACTCTAAGTATTTTCACGTGTACCCAGTAAGCAGCTCCCTTGGTAGTATAAGAAGCTGGGAAAGCCCCCTTTTAAAGGGAAGCTGTCAACACTGTGCATCAGATGAAACTGTACAAAATTAAGAAATCATCATAGTTTCCTCTTCTAGTTTTATGTTTTGCAACCCATGCCTTGTTTCTGGTTTTGGAAAGTACTCCATCTAGTCTGCTTTTATTTCAGTGTACCATATGAGATCAATTTAACTTCAGAAAATTCTCCAAATCTGCTCCTACACACACTTTGGATGTTCCCCTAGACTAACACTACCAAGAATTGGTTACAAAGTAGGTTTTGCTTATGCAAAAGCACATTAAAGGTAGCCTTCAAGAGCTGGGATGGTTCCTGGCATCCTTTTCAAAGCAGAATGTCTAAGTTTCAAACACATGAACAAATGCATTAGGCCACATGTCCGAGGTCAAAATCCACTCTTATTTCCAGTGCAGCTTGCTGTGCGTTTGATTTACTGTTATATCACTAATGGAAAACATGAAAATATTCTGTCAGGGCCCTTCTTCCCACCACTTCAAGTTATGAGACTTGCTCAGAAACAACAAAACAAGAGTTATAAGTAGTTTAGCGCCCTCTTTATTTACCTTTTGACTCTTGATTTCATGGTAGATATTGATATGGGTCTCAAAATTTTTCTCTCCTTTACTTAAAAAGCCAATAGATTTTCACACGGTCACTGTAGGCATACGCACTTCAAATAGATGGATATTTGATGTAAATAATTGTTTAAAAGGCATGGCATGCATTGGTGCAGCACACCTACACTGCTAAAATAGAATTCAGCACAGTGACACTAAAAAAAGCTGCAAAGAGATACAATGTATGTTGACAAATAACATATACCTAATACAATCAGTAAAGCTATTCCATTAAAGTGTCAGTAAGAGAAAGCATACAAAGAACAGCAGATTCAAAAGACTTGGAAATTCTGTATTTATGTTTCAGAAAAGAGTTTGTGTAAAGTCTTGTTACATTTCACTTTTAAAAAGGACAAAACCTTCCAAAATACACAAAGAAATATGGCCAGAAACTAAAGCGTGTTTGCGTGGTTAGAACACCCCTTAAGGGCTGAAATCTCATCTGCAGCATTCCAATCCTGAACAAGGTTTGGAGCACTAATTTATAAACCCTGGGGAAAAGACATTGAGAAATCCCTGACTATTCAATAGCGCTGCGGATAGGAAAAATCACTGTATAATAGATAATAAAAAGAAGAAAACACACACTGGAGTTCATCAGTGTGTCACATTTGGTTTACAACAATGAGCTGCACCCAGAGACTCAGATCAAGTGGAGAGTGGTAACAACACAACTGTCCCCTCTAAGAGTGGTTACATCCCATCAGGGCTACAGACTGTATTAAATTCATTTGCCAAGAGAAAGCAAACCATTACCACCGCCTGTGTATCGGCTTCATGTCCAACAAAGCCCCCATCCTATTTCAGCAACAGCAATAGGATGCTTGTGATCACCCAGCTAAAATTGCCCCCAGCTTGAACTGTCGGAATTGAAAAACAAAGAGCTTTCTAGTCTTTCACGCTCAGAGAAGTGTCAGGTTAGAAGTCCTTCCCCAAATTTAATGAACCAGAGATTTCAGACCTCTGAGGAGCTTCAAAATTAAGCTGGAGAAATTGTAAATATGTAACCCACCAAGCAGTGATGCACTGTCATCTTCTGGATGCTTCAGAAGTTTATTCAGCCATGGCACTTACTGAAAGAGAATGTCAGGCCGGGCAACCCTTTATAAATTAAAGTGGAGGCCACAGCAATAATCCGGCAGGCACACACACAGTGTTCACGGCCCAGGAAGCTGGACGGAGGTCACGCTTGCCTCTGCCCAACATAGTGCTGCCCATTAACGACCACCCCCTCCTGTAGTTGAGGGTGGTCTTTGCCACCACAGAGCATCTCAGACCAGGCACTGGTTGCCATCAGCTTTGAAAGAAAACGTTAAGAGATCTTTTACCAAGTGTTGTGCTTTTACTGCTCGTTCACAGAAAGAAGGAAGGAAACCAGATTAGATTAGGGGTTGCATAAGGAAAAGCAACAGACAGAAGAACAGGTATCATGTCACCTCTGAAGTATCTCCAGAGGTGCTGGGATAACAAACTTCACATTCACTGCTTCAGAAGGAATGAACACAGGACATAAAATCATAGAATGGTTTAGGTTGGAAGGGACCTTACAGACTATCTCGTTCCAGCCCCCTGCCCTGGGCAGGGACATCTCCCACTAGACCAGGTTGCTCAAAGCCCTGTCCAACATGGCCTTGAACCCCTCCAGGGATGGACGGGGCATCCGCAGCATAAGAGAAGGAAGAATGTAAACGGTGCTTCAAAGCCAAGGTACCAAGTTCAAACTCCTCTCCCTTTTCCTCCCATCACTCCCACTCTAAATCACGCTCCCTCCCTGCCATTAGACCTGAACAAAGCCACAGGCACCAGTGTGAAACGCATGTAAGTGCTGAGAGGTTTATATTTTAATTCACTTTCTGGATACACACTTCAAACACATCTGCAAGCTCTTGCCCAGAACCAGTACACAGAAAGCTCCTTCAACAAATAAAGAACAAAAACCAGTTAAGAAATAACTGCATGTTGCCATGCTAAAACACTGAATGAAACTGATGCTTCCTCTAGTTCTCAGCTCTTGCCACTGCATCCTCTTACAATTTCCAAAATGCAGTAAATTCAAAGGAATACCCCAAAGGTGAACATCTGCCTTTTTTAATTTTTACAGGAATACACATTGAAGTCTACCCTGTTCTGACTCAACAGCTCAATAGCCACCCAGTCCTTATCCTCATGATTGGGCAGCTCAGATCCCATCCCAATTCTTCTTTCTGTCCACCGCACCCACCACTTCAAAGTCACCTTATTTCTCCCTTCCACCGCCTATTCTGGGGTTGTTGGGTTTGGGGTTTTTTCCCTTTCTCCACACTGATGACTGAATGGAAGCTGGGAATAACAATCCTTTCTATGACATAGACCATTGGTGAAAAATAGGGGATTTACTTTCCTTTATTGGCCACTACTGGGAGCAGAATATTGAAACCCCTGATACCAGGGTCTGAAGTTTTCAGAAGTTACGAAACAACAAGAAGAAACACTGTTCAAAGAAAGATTAAACCAAAAAGCTTGGAGAAGGAGGACTGAGTGATTTTTTTTTTTTTTTTTGTATTCTTGAAACAAATACTGAGGATATGTCACACGGAGTATTTCATGTGCTGGTTGTTGCAAGAAGAACTGGGGGTGTGAGGGACATGGTCCCTAACGCTCAGATAAAATTGCCCCCTCCTTCTGCAAGAGAAAATGCAGGGATTTTTTCCAGGCAAAGCATTCCGGGGGGCTGGGGAGAGCATGGGAAAGCCATAGAAGGGGAGCTGGAGGGCTCACAGAGGTCAGGACCGAAGGCGGTTTAGCAGACCCTGAGCAGCTCTCGCAGAGAAAACGTCACAACATGCCAAGTCACCCAGAACCGGTTATGCGTAACATAAATCACCAACGACTGGACTAGGAGGAGATGCTATCTACCCGATGTAACAGACACCGCGCCGGCTGTCCCTTGGAATGACTGCTCTTCCACTGGCTCAGAGTTGCTGTTTTCAGTCCCTCTTCCCCTCCGGCCAAAAAGCTACTGCTACAGCTAGAGCAAGCATTCTGCAACCCTTAGATGTACCACCCAGAAAATGATTCATTTTTTTTTTCCCTGAAGAAAACATGTATCAGCACAGTTCATTTTGACTAGATTTACTTTTACATCAATAATCATAAAATTCCCTGGACTCTAAGTATCAGTCAGGAGCACCCGACAGAGTATGAAGTTAAAAATATTTCTATAACCCTATTAAAATGCAAGTCTTGCTTCTAAGAAACAATACAATTATTTCTCTCTACACTGAAAAGTAGGACAAGGGAACATGGGAAGAGGTCTCCTGTTAAGAGCGCCCACCGTAACAAGCGAATACAGAGTTCTGTCATGCTCTGGACCATCTGCACAAGCGGCAAAAAAAAGGGGACTGTCACTGTCAAAAGCAAAGCATATTTAATCTGCAGGCTTCCCTAAAATACGTGACCCGTTTGGAAGAAAACTGCGTAGGTTCTATCAAATCATTGCTAAACTTTGCCTTTCTTTATCCACAGACCTGGTACTGCACACGCTGACATTGCCAGCTACTTAATGTCAGAGTTTTCATTTGGAGTGAGCGCCACCCATTCCCAAGGGAATTCACACCAAATACAAATCCTGTTGTGCTCCTGTTCACAAAATCCCTTCTGGCACACTGTATAGGTGGATGCCAATAGATAGCGGATTATGCTTTTTCTGTCACAAAGGACATTGGGGAGTGCAAGGGCTCCAGCATTAGTACACTATACACGTTTAATTTTTAAATTCAGTTTTTTTTGCAAGTAAACGGAACCAAAATTACCTAACTAGCTTTCTCTCAGTACCTGAGCCACTGGTTAGTACAAATATTGAGAGGATATTTAGTAGCAGCTTTCCTAAGGCAAAATACTTCAAAAAAGAAAGAAAACGCAGACCATTTCAGAGAAATTTTGCAGTGCAGGTAGGAGCTACTCTCCTTCCGTTTCTGGCAGTGAAAGCTGAAGTGGGCGGAGTTAGCATAAATTATCAAGACTTTGTTGATAATGTATTATGCAGTGAAATAAGAAACTGTGTCTCCAGCTTCCAGCAGCTATGTTCATAAATAACTTTTAGTTTGGTAGAAGCAGCATTAATCTGTAAACTAGGTAGGTGGTAAGAGCACCCAAGACAGTAAGTTTTAAATTATACTGGTTCCCCAACTCCCTCCTCTTTTTCACCAGTAAATATTTAGGCACTCTCAGCCCTTAAGTAGAAAATCCCAATTGAACTGCAACAGCAAAAGGCTTATTTCATATCAGCGACAGTCCAAATCCAAGCCTTGGGTGAAGGAGACTATTGCCATGAAGATAATCAGCACTATCTCATTCCACAAGAATTTTAACTACATGATAACCTGGCCCTCCAGAACTATTGCGCCCAAACCTACGCCATATCAAGAGCACTTAGTTATCCATTAGGAAGGGAAAAAAAATACACTCAGCACAGAACCCTTGCGACTACTGCTGTTTTCACACAGAGTATGTGCTCTCCGCTGCTACAGACAGGATATATTATGGTTTTGATCAAAAAAACCCCACAAGTTTCAGTCATGCCAATAACCACATTCCATACACTTTACCCAAAAATGCCTGAAGGACCACCGTCACATGAAGAACGGGATGCGAAATTACACTTTGTCTGCTTTCTACACGCTAGTGTAACCGATGTAGTACAATCTGATTGAAAGAGGTAATTAACCTTTCTTCATTCAAATACCCAACCACTTAAAAGATACACTGCCATATACACACACTTAAAAATACACTAAAAATTAAAATGAAGTTGCATTTGCTAAGTGAAAATGACATGCTTGCCTTTTTAAATCATGCTCTACATTTTTATTAGACATTGCTGGCTACGACCAACTGTGAAACAATTACATTCCTCAGAGATACAGTATCATTTTAATATTCCATTTATGAGAAAACGGGGTTAAAAAAATTAAAAAAAAGGGGGGGGGGATGCATCTCGGAGGAGCATTTATCTGCGGGTGATTTATTGATAGTACTGACCTTTCAGATTCATCAAGATTGCTTCCAGTCCCTCGCGTTCCTGCAGTGAAAGCTGCCGTATAGATGCTGGTGAAGGCGGCGGCAGCTCCGGTCCCTCCCTCCATGTTGCACACACACACAGTCACACACACACACGCTCACACACTCGCTCTCGCAGCAGCAGCCGGCTGGAGGCTGCCGGAGAGGAGCGGGAAGGAGACAAGGAGAAAGGGCTGAGGTTGACCCCCCCCTCCTTGTCCAGGCTTACACACACACACTATCTCATGCCACCCTACGGGCTGCCTCAAACATCGGCTGTGCCCAGCTCGCCTGCAACACTAGATTTAACCCCCCCGGCCCGGAAAAAAAAAGGTATCTATAAATGAAAAGCACCAAACAGCTTGCGATTCCGGGCTCCCATTCCGCCTTCCGTCGCTAGCACTGATTCATGCTTTCCCCAGGCTGTTGGAGGCATTTCAGCAGTAACCCTTTCCCAGCCGAAGGAGGCGGAGGGAGCAGAAGGAATTCCTTTGTCCTGTGCACCTCCTGCCCCTCGATCCAAGCGGGGAAGGGCTTACCTGCTCCGGGTGGTTTTGCCCCTAAATACAACTTCAGCTACTCTGATGCAAGTAAGAGTCACAAGAGCAGGAGGCTATTCCCACTTCTGCCAACTGAATAGCCTTGGACATATCCCATTAGTGTATTTGCTGTTCTGCTTCCTCCTTTTTGAGAGCAGGATAATATTTACTGGGTTCCCAGAGGAGACTTGTAAGGCTTAATTTATTTCTGTGTTTATGCAGCCAGTTTTAAAAGGAGCTGCGTATAAACTGATTTTACATTTCCTAGTTTATACATTAAACCAGAAATAGGAAATAAGTATTATTACCTAACTTTCAAATCCCATTAAAAGACTGAAATCTTTCATCAGACCACCACTGCAGCAGTCTAGATGATTAGATACCCATAAGGGGCAGTGAGGTCTAGCAAATAAAGAGGAAGCGTGGGTGATGGATGACTGGCTTTCAGTCCTGACTCTGCCATTAGCTTCCTGCATGACCTTGATCAAGTAGTTTTAATCTTTCTGTATTGATACAAAAGGCAGAGTTATTCTCACCTCTGTAGAATGGCCCACTTTTTTTTTTCCTGTATTATTATTACCTGCTACAGTTTGCTGAAGCTCCAGCACAAACACACAAGGTGTAATTTGCAGCTAACAATTTTAGGTACCGTTCAGACATAATCTAAAGGCACCTGATTTTGCACATCGTTCCTTTCAAATCAGTAAGATCGCTGTAAGCAAAGATTTCGGGTGTGTGAAATACTGTATGCTCTTTGGACTCGGCGGGATACCAAAGACTTACTAAATAAAGCCCACTTTTTTTGGTCTAAAATTCAACAGAAGATACTACGCAATCCCAATTACAACTCTGGTTTGTTGTTTGGGGTTTTTTTGTTTTTGTTTGGGTTTTTTTTTTTTTTTAGTTTTAAATGGTGGGATGAATGTTGTTTGGTAAATGCTGTAAAACTGAGTGATGATAACGTCATTAATTAGAGCTAATGCATAAGGACAGAGCCATGCCAACCCTTAGTTCAGCAGCCAGAGGAGAAGAGGGGAAGCTGCAAGCTTGGCAAAGTGTGAGCACGGTCAAACAGGTTAGACCCGTTCTGTGCCTAGAAAGCCTAATAATTGTTTCTAAATCCCTTTCTCCCAATGCTAATTTTTCTTTGTTTCACCAAAGCAGACCTGCAGAAACGGGACAGGCCAAAGATAGAAGAACTGCATAGAAAACAACATGCCTATTTGGAAAGAAAAACTACTCTGACTTTGCATCTGTAGCTGCTGGGCTTTAGGAACTATCACAACTCCTCCTTCCCCCACCAGGGCCCAAAGTACACTGAATGGATTCATCTCAGGGACTACATCCCTCAACTTGTGGATCTGACCACTCTGACATGAGCGGACAAGTTAATTCAACTAGAGTCCGATTTCACGATAGAAGCACACCGCAAGAGTGAAGGTGTTTGCACAAGGTGATGGGGCCATGGCCAGGGAACACAGCTCCGCGGTGGTCCGGGACACCAAAACACAGACATTAATGGGAACCCAAGGTGAGAAAACCTGTGCAGATTCCCCACCCAGCTGTACTACAGCAAGATACTGACCTGCACCTTAAGGGAACCACAGATAGAGGAGAAACCACTACTTAGAGTGAAGCTAAAACCCACCTGCGTGGCTCCTAGTCCAGCTTGTGTTCAATCAGGCTGAATTCACCAGTGTTCAATCCAAGCTGAACAAAACAGTAACAAACATAAAGCAAACCCAAAGCAGTCATTTTCTAAAGTGCTACAGCATAAAAACTCCACAGCTAGTGTCCACACTGCATCTGCTGTAGCTTAAGGTCTACTATTGCACTTACCAGCAGAGCAGAAGTAGCTGTGGGGAGAAATTTAAGCAAACGTGTTTACTGTACAGCTCCAAAAAAGCCTCTTGCCAACTAATAGGAACTCATTACTATCACAGAGAAAATATATTTACTAGTGCAGAGAAGTTTAGCATATCCACTGCCGACACCATCCGGGTGACTGGGGCACAGTAGATTATACCTGCTGCTGCTTTTCGTGCTTTTGTGACATTATCACTGCCAGCCACACCAGGAGACACCATCTCCAGCTCCTCCTCTCAGCTCTTCATCTTTCACTCTGTCTTCATCAGATACTACCTGCTGCTTTGCACTTTAACTGGAAATTCACCGAGACCAGAGATTCTCTCTTGCTTTTCATGTGTACACTTCTCCCTACTGTACAGCCTTTATTCAAGACCAGGGCTCTGGATTCTATACTTAAACAATAAGTATTTTGTTTCACACCTAACAAGAATTTAATAGTTATTAAGAAACACTGCTGTGCACATATACGTTTTACAAAAGTCTTTACGGCATATTTTAGAAGAGCAGGCTCAAAACCGTGCTACGGTTTGATCTAAACTAACACAGCTTTACTGCACATGAGCTTGATTATTTCTGCCGGAGACAAGTTTTGACAGTAACAGATAATTTTTCTAATGTAGACAAGATCTCATCTCCAGTCAGCTACATTTTGTCCTTATTTAGGGCCTAAATTATCATAATAGCAAAACAAAATTAAAATTTTGACCCAAACTGTGGTGAGGGTTTTTTTTTATTTTAATTAAGAGAACAGAGCAGAATGATATCACTAACTGCAAGCTCCAATTTGCTGTTAAATTAGCAATGGGCTTGGAAACATTTTATCTCTTAATCCTTGGGGTAACAGAGGGTAGCACAGAATCAAATTCAAGAACAAATCTCCAACCGGGAAGGCTTCTTTATGACACAGTTGCACTCATGACCAACTTACTAACTTCCAGGTTGATATAGCTCACAAGAATGATAATTAGATTTACATAATGATTCACCTTTCTGCTACCCAAATAAACTTGGGGAAACTGCAACAGGAACTCCTCTTTGAGACAGTTCTCTCCTAACACAAACTTCCGTCAACCACTTAAAGAGTAAGATTATCCAACTTGAAAATCACTTGTCACCTCTGCCAATGCATTCATTCCTCCTTTGATAGCTTCCCTGAGTTTAAACACCGTTCCATTTAAAAAGATAAAAATGCGGAGCAGGAGAGGATTTTAAGTGTAACTCTTTGATTGCTTGAGGTTATCTAGGCAAAGAAAGAGCAAGGATACTGCAAGACAGTTTCCTCCCCGGCTCTTAGCATAATTTTTCATTAAATTAAAAATGGATTGCAGTTAATAATGTATGCATGACAAGATAACGTAGGACTGCTTTTGATTCCAAAAGCAAATGAATTCAGTGGAAAAATATTTCAATGTTGAGAGATATATATTTTTGAATAAACGACTTGAAGCAACACCACTCTCATACCACAGTTGTAGCCAAGACGTTGCTTAATACGTGCTGACGCAAGCTCAGGGAACATGAAGACCAACTGGACAGTTGGAACCAAGAAACTGAAATATTTAAAAGCAAATTTTGCTGCTAGCCCAAGATGAGAACTATTTCATTGCTAATTGATGACACAGGTCACAGACTGCTCTCTACTGAAGCATGTCACAGGACTTTCGCCTCCCCTGAGCCACAGAGCACAGTCATACATTGCCTGTTCAATCCCATGTCATATGAAAAATGGGTTGGTTTTTTTTTTTGTTTTATACCGGAAGGACTCTGTGAATCACAACACAAGAAAGAGAAAACCACACTGCAATTTCTGACTGACAAAACATGCGTAAAAGCCTTGCAACCCCTCCCCACATCAGACGCTCCTTTTGTATGGTTAAAGTTAAATGAATTTCTGAAGGACTGGTTTAAGCCATGCCTTCCCCAACCAGGAAGACAACGCAAGTGCTGAGCAGGCTGGAGCAGACACCTTCCAATCTCTGTCCAACGGGAGTTTGCATTCCTGCACATTCTCCCATACAAGAACACTGCTGAAGGCTCTATTTAAAATACAAGGCTATTACCACGACAGCACACCTCCACAATTAATCATCTTCAAAGGCCATTTATACAGCTATGTGTTATTGCATCTCCCTGACAGTTATTGCCGTGCTGCATTCCTTGTTATAGACCTTGTTCTTTTGATGACCAACTGATCCACTGCGGATACATTACTGATTTCTCTATAAATAAACTGCAGAGCGTATGCGTACGTGGCATCAGGGAAAAGAGAAGAGGAGAAACAGTTCAGGACCTAAATGAAAAACCAAGCCCTGCAAATACCTCAGATCAGGACTGCAAGAGGGTGATGGAGACAGGAAAGCCTCTTCTCACACTGGTTACAGAACATGGAACATCCTCAACTCCCAACTGGGCTTTTTTTTTTTTTTTTAAGGTGTCAAATATAATTTTTGTTACAACACAGGCTATTAAAGGAACCTTCATCTGCAGAGCTATCGCTAGAGATGCCACACACGCACTCGGAACAGACAGTGTCCTACCACCTCCCGCTCCCAAGTCTGAGACCAGGCTGAGCCATGGGTCACAGCACAGGTGCTGTACCTGTACAAGGACCAGTAGCATCCGCACAGGATGACGTGTTTTATGACACTTCTGCACAACACTAATGCAGTAACAACTGACACATCTACAGTCAAACCCATGCTGAAAACTTTTAAATCCTTTCTTATCTGAATTTTGTACTATAAAAACTTACAGTGTAAAACTACAACAGGATGCTTGTACTTCAGCTTGACTAGAAACAACCCATGAAGAGGAAGCTAAGGAGCACACACCTAGCTCTAAAACCCGCATGGGACACATGGCACATGTTTTTAAGTCACAAACCATAATCTTCACTAGTGGAACCCCTGCCAGGAGCTTAAGAACTAGGTACTCCCTGCAACTTAATGTTAGTGAAACCTTACTCCAAAGTGAAAAGAAACCAGCCTTGCGAAGCAGACACTGAACTAAATGACTAATTTCAGTATTCCCAGACTGCTTTTCTGCCTCCGTCAAACAGTCCCAGCAAGCTGCTGCTCTGTACAAGTCTATGCTTGCAGAGATGCTTTGCAATGCTGTGTCCAAGGTGTGTCTGTGCATCCACCTGCTCGTCCTCAGCACTGCCAACACTTCAGCCACCTGAGGAGCACGGCAGGGGAGGGACCACGTTCTTGAAACATATTCCCCTCAAAGGTGTCCTGGACATGGAAAAGAAGAACTCTGCATTACAAAAGGAATAGTAAGCTTTGATAAATATTTACATCTTCAGAAACTAGCTATGTAGAAATAGATCATCAGCCTCACAGCTGCTCAAGAGTAGTTCATGCCTTAGACTTTACGGCATTTTTGGATCAGGACTTGAAAACCTGTTTCTCCTGAGCCTAGAAAAAATTCACGATAAGCTACTCGGACAAGAAAAAGTCCCAAGGGGTGGGGAACAGAGACATGAGAGAGGAAAGCAAACACAGTCATTACCACACACAAGTTTTGGGTTTCTCCAGACTTGGAGAAAACAGAAGTAGGTTCAGTAGCAGAGAGAAGCAGAGGCAGGCTCAGAGAAAAGATAAGGTGGTCAGGCAGCCGACACTACTGTCAAGAACTCCGCCACCTTTAAAACTCAGAGGGAAGAGAACAACACTGTCCTTTCATTAAAGCTTAATGATGCAACTGGACTGCCCAGTCTGTGAAGGAGAGCCACAGTATGAGACATTCTGTGGTGGAAGGTGGCCAAGTCTGGAATCAAAGGGTTTGAGTAATAGGGGAACAGATCAAATGGCAATCGGCACGGACACATTTCACTGCAACCAGGTCAAAGTCCTCGAAGATAACAGGATCTTTGCCCCTGAAGGACAGCACCTAAGGGAACAACTTTTTCTCCAGTGCAAGAGGCTAGAAGTAACAAGGGCACAGAAAGAACATCCTGAAAACAATTTGAGCCTCCATGTATCTATAACCAGAAGAGACTGTGCAGTAGGTGAAAAATTTCAAATGCTTCCCCCATCTGTCCATCCCTCTCGCTTCTGAGCATCACTCCACAATTCCTCAAGTCCCTTTTTAATTAGCTGCTCTTCACATAGAAGTTGATCCTCTCTTTTGTTCATACGAGCTGAAAAATGCGTGTTAGCACTGTCGAGTGCTAGCACTGTTGGAAGCCCAGGCCATCAGACCAGTTCACCTAAAGGCTACATAAAGCTATCTGATGGAATTGCTCAGTCCATCCTCCAGCAGCAGGAGTGATCTAACTCCATGCTCGCACACCAGCAAGCTTCTTACCCAATTCGGGTGGGAATTCCACTAAGCACCTATCACGTAGCTGTCATGCACCCAGTATCTAAATACACGGTCATGTAGAGGACTCCAGTTTTCCTTTTTGCCCAGGCACAAAGCTAGCAATATGCTGCTGTTTCTTATATTAGCCAGCTATGATTTGACTCACAGGAATGCACTGTAATAATTCTGCTTCTGTCTCACCTCGGTACCCTCCTGAATGAAAGCTTTCAATTAAAATATCCCCCAAGACAGATGCAAGGAGAGAAAGAGAAAAGAATTTTCATCTTCTCTATCACTGCCTGTTCTTATCAGCGTCATAATTCCCCTTCCACTCTGACTGACCCTCTCTGAAAGAGGCCTATAGTTTTGCCTGTTCAGACATTAAAGTTCGCAAATACTGTGATTTAGGTATCCCCATCTATGTGTTCTCTCAATTCTACTCTTTCTAGTCATGTGAAAGTTACAACTTTGTTTTCCACACTCAACATCCAAGCACCTTGCTAGTAAAGGATATTGCTGATGTTCTCACTATGAAGAGCAGGGAACTGGAAAAGGCAGAACGTGAATGATTACTCAAAAATTACCAAAGATGTCCGTGTAATTTCTCAGAGCTTGGATTAAGTGTCATGCCAGGCTCTTCACATTTAACCAAAAAACAACGTGTGCTACTTCTTTAGAGACTAGCTATTAAGGACTGATAATGAAGTCAGGCCACCACATCTCAGGTGGTGAGTCTTAGTGAAGCTTGCAGGAAGCTTCATTGACTGACACTGGATTCTGCATGGACACTACTGCAGCCTGCAGGTATCTTTAAATGACTCTTCGTGACCTCTCCCTTGTTCTCATACTGTAAAAAAAGACACTTTCAGAATTGTTCCTCCTCCACTAGAGTCAAAAGTCTGTCTTAAGCCCACATCAAATGAGCAAAACTTTGAAGCTCACCAAACTTTCACTTTACCCTGCTATTCACATCTCTTTTCATGGCTTTACTTTACCATGTTCTTACTCGACTGCATTCTTTTTTTCAAGTTCTCATCCTTTCATATCTCTCCACTTTATCACCCCCTGCTTTCCCACTTGCATCTTTGACTGTCCTGCTGTTATTCTATTCATCCTCTACTTCCTTTTCCTAAAATATCTGCTCTTTCACAACCCCTTATCCATATTCATCTTTCCATTCTTTCATTCCTTCGTTACCATAAAGTGTCATGTTCTCCCTTTCCCAAATGTTGCTTTGTAAGAAACTCCTTTACCCTGGTACAATTAAAAAAAAAAAGTCTCCTCTTCTCAAGCAAGTCTTGCAATTGTTGAACTTACAGAGAGGGGCTGAAGAAAGTTGAGGGGTGCTGTTCGGTTTTTAGTTTTTAGCAATGTCCTTCTGCTGTCCCTAAATTAACATTTTATGCCAACAGCTTTTACAGACAAATTAAATGCTACCAAAATCCAGCCAAAATTAAAATCAGGTATCCAGTGCTCTTAACACAAGCTTTTCTTCCTTGACACCAGAACCTCACCAGGAACGCTTGAAAGAATACAGGACTTGATCTCCCACCAGGCTTGCTGCTTACAACTCGCACCACCACCAGTAAGCATTTATCACTAAATCTTGCAAACTCACTTTTGAGCCTGCGCAACAGCTAATGTTAACAAAACACAGCAAGTATCAGGTGTCAGATCACAAAACAGGGCAGGAGTGTAGTCAAGTAATTTATCCAGATGTGGGACACGTTACCATGCTGTAGATGGAGATTTTTTTTTTTTTTCCTCTGAAAAAACAGCTATGCTAAGTATTCCTTCACCAGCCACAGCCCACGCCACCATCTCTCCTGTGCTCTGCAGTGAGTTTGGAAGCTTAAGAGGTAAAAGAGATGGAGATACATCAACTGGGGCTGCTGAATGGCAGGCAAGGCAAGGTGCTGTCCGCGTGAGAAACAAGTCTGGCTGCAGGAGGAACCAGGAGGCAAGACTCAGCCGAAAGTCTTACGCAAAAGCCAGACAGTTCTGCACCACAGGCTAGGAGTGAGGACTGGCAGAGGAAACACTTCAGTATCGTTGGTATTAAACCTGTATTTAAAGGTCGTGGGTTAACCAGCATCAAGCAGGTCATCTCAAATTGGGCACTCACCTTTATACAGACTTTTTCCAACTGCTTCAAGCTAATACGGCTTTTGGCAGATAAAAAAAAAATGAAAGCAATAAAGGAGTTAAGTTAGAAGCTCAAGAATGACTCTGAACAGCTAGGGAGCCTGCTGATGTCTAAGATGTCGCTATCAAAGCCTTGTAAAGAGCTGGAGTTGCAAACAAAAGGCAAGCAGCTAAGAAGAGTGGTGGGAAAACCCAGCAGCATGGAAAGGAGCCTTCGCAATCTTCTGGAAGAGACTGTCCTCTGCACCCAACACCCTCAAGACTCAATTACTTGCACATATAACTAGCTGGAAGACTCCAAATAAATGAGGTGTGGTACCAGCTGCGATAGTACAGGCTGGATAAACAAGGGCTGAGGCCATACTTCAGTCTGTGCTTTGCAGAAGGTGCCTGCTCAACAGAAAGGGCACAAATAAACAAACAACATGAAAGAAACAGAATATGCATAATCTTTCAAAAATAAGGCTGAAACTTCTCATTGCACAGGGACAATCTCTTATCTTTGCCTGCAGGGAGATTATTTGATCAGTCCCAATTCTGTATCTGCAAATTCTACATACCCACATTATAAACACATGAATATTCTGTTGTGTGATATTCATGGAAACCATCATTCGATGTCTTTTGGTTAATCACGTTGATGCTGCATCTAGAAAGACAACATCACCGAGGTCCAGGTGACAGAGAAACTTTTTGCTGCTGCTGGGGTTGGTTTGTTTTTTAAACGCTGGAGAAGTGGATAATGCATGGCAATGTACCTTACACATGTTACATAATACAAGTGTTGCAAAGCAAGAAATGCTACTCCTGCTTCCACCCCCAAGGTGAGAGGCTGTAGCTCTGCGCTTTAGCTAGCCTTCTGATGTTCAAAGGTAAGGATTAATTCCTGCTACCATGGATAGAAAAACATACAAACAAAACATGGTATACATTTTTATGATAATCTTTTCATGAAAAAAAAAATCACTGGTTTTGCTAAAAACTGGACATTAATGTTTTCTGAGAAAATACAGAATGTATTTTTCAACAATGTACAGCTTCTGGGATTTTTTTTTTTTTAAACACCACTGAAAGCTGTTAACAGAACGCAGTTAAATGAGAATGAAATGGCTATTTTGAACATGAAGATATTACACTTTTTTTCTTTTTCTCAAACAGAAAGAAAAGAAGATGAAAAGAAATCTAATTTTCTCTCATTACAATCCATTGATGCACAGATATTTTTTAATTGCTTTCCTTGTGGGTATAATCTAAACATTTAAAACTATAATAAACCTATGAAACACCACAAAAAAAAAAATGAAAGATGATTGAGAAAGGGCTTGGGGAATCTTTTAGCAAATTTTTCATTAGATTGGCACGAGGAATAACATCAAGAAGCTTGGGTGCACATTACAGTGTGAAAACAGAAAAGCGCTATGGCTGGGGGTAAAGGACACACAGAAAAGGATACTACCACCCTGCTTCCCAGCATCCAGAACACCTAAAGCACCGCGGTACTGGTTTGGTGGGAAAGGGAATACGAGAAGTTGTTAAACACATGTGCTAGAAAAATGAGCTGTAAGATGTACAGAAAATTTCCCTGGGAAAAAAAAAAATAAGCATCTTGGAAATAGTTCAGTGGTAATTTATCCCAGAGAGTTAGGAGAACACAGCCACGGATGTTTTGCACTTCAAGACTTTAACGCCACTGGCCACCAGGCCTCTGAACCAGCATTGCTAAACACACAATACCAAAGATTTAAACAGACAAACTGGAAATTGCCCCCACTAGGCTAAGAAGTTTCTTCCTCATTAAGTTTCACAAATTTAATACACACACAAGGTGTAAAAAACAGCCGTTAAAAAGCAAACAGACCCAGTCTCACCCATCTCCACAAGGTGCCATTTATAAGCATCCACACGTAACTAAAATTAAGCACAAACTGAAAAAAATTCAAAACATTTTCTCAGTTAATGGAACAACACAGACTTAACAACTATAAGAATCTGTGCTTTTTGTCTTCATGCTCAAATTTCTGCAGCAGGGCTGGTTTTTACTTAAAGTACAGCCTTTTGTAGTACGTATTCACACAATGTAGTAGTTCATTATTTGCTTATGGATACAACCTGTATTTTTTTTTTTTACACGCATGCAATGCTTAATACTCTTTTTAACATATACTGGACTGACTTCACTCTGCAAAAAGGTGGGATGTTTACAGTTATCACCACTCCTTTCTTCCCCCAACATGTTTATTATGACAGATTTAATGATTAACTGCTTAAACCACTAGAGCTTGGTTCAACAACCTGAAGCTCACAAGTGATTTTTCAAGACAAGACCCTCGCAGTTACAAGATGAAGAGTGCATAAGGATGCTTCACTGTTGTCCATTATCCTGTTGCCTGCCTCGCTCCAGACGAAGAGAAAATGGTCTTGAACAGCTGGGAATTTTTACCGGGAAATTAGGTGGCTGTACTATAACCGAGCTTTCGGGGTGCGGGGGAAGAACCGGAGCCCCCAGTGCAAAGATCCCATGGCCAACAGCAGCACCATGAGTAGGCCATGATTTCCTACAGCACCTGAACAGGGCCATGGTACAGCAGGTTCAGGCCACGACCATGCAAACCAAGACATGTTCCCAGGCAAATAAAAAGGGCACCGAGAATTTGGAGCCACTTGCTGTGCGTATTTGTCCAATGACACAGGTGAACGTTCAGATACAACACCTGTGATTTCTTTCAAGGAGGTACGGCTGCCTCTTTCGGTCTCAACAATCCACATGTGGCTTTAAAATGTCTTGGGACTTACAATTTCTGTAAGAGGAACGGAAGGGGAAAAAAAAAAAAATCACTATGTTCAAGTCAAGGCTATAAAAAGAAACAGGAGTGCCAGGCTCCTGGGTGACAAGTGCCATGCAGCAGGAGATGAATCATGCCCTGGCATAGGCAGGCTGCAATTTTGTGCAGAGAAGTTATCATAATCAATATTTACAGACGAGTATTTTGATAAAAAGTGTGCATTTGCCACAATAAGGATTTGAAGACTGCTCTTCGAGTACAAATAAAAGCACCAGTTGAAAAATTTTGTGTGCCCTCCCCCCGCCAAAAATAAATATATAAATATATCTTAAAACCTGTACATGCAGATTGACATTTACTGTATGAAACTGAAAGGCCGGGTAACAAAAACTGAGAGTGGAGGAGTCACATGCTCCTTTTGTGCTGGCTGTAGGACAAATTGAAGTAACAAAGTTGGAGAACCAAGTGCAGTTCTTTTACAATACTACAACAGCACTGGCAAGAAGCTCCTACTGCGCCAAGTGCTGTACAACACAAAGAAGCCTCTGATGCGGAGAGCTGCCTCTCAAAAGCCATCACTGGAATAGAACCCCCGTCGCCAGTACCCCATAAGCAAGAGGTGACCACTCCATCAGGGAAGCATTATGAAACTCGTTTATAAATATCCTTGAAACACGTACTGTGCTATTATGCAACTGGTAAATATGTTCGTATTTCCAGTGTGAAAAAAAATACTGTGGAGAACTCCTAAGGGATGAATTTCTGGGAAGCACCGGATAGATTTCAAGCACACAAGTTTATTACTTGGATATTTCTGACAATTTCATGCTTTAACATAGTAAACCAGAGCTGGTGCCTCTGCAAAGGGTCTCAAGCTTGCAGCGGCAGTAATATCCTTTCCTCTGCACCCTATGTTTTATTATCTGGAAAACACAGAATTTCTAGAAAGCAGGATATTCTAAAATAAAGAAAATTTAAGCTCTACTGATGCACTGCACCGCAGTTACACATACAGCTACTTTTCAAGTAGTCTTCTAATGCTCACTACAAGCTCTCCAGATGATTAGATTTTGTTTACGGATTTGCTTTAAATATATAATCTAGGCTTACCTATGAGAAGGCCTGATATTTGCAAATTAATTCAAGACCATCCTCATAACTTTAAAACACTAAAGAAAAGCTCACAGACATGTCTTTTACAGATCAAATAGGAGAACTCATAGCTGACTTAATTCAAATTCTGTTAGTGCCAAACGACCAGCATTCCAGAACTAGTAAATTGTGTATCCAATTATCACTTGTATAGTTCAAGGGACTGCACTTAAACGAAAATAATGAAGATGAAATGGACTTGAGATGTCTTTTTACTAGAAAAATGAGTGTTGACAGTTGCTCAGGGAAAGTGCTTCTAGAAACATTAATAGTTTTACTACAAGTGGTTTTAATACAGATTTAAATTGCCATGTCATCTTCTTGTTGCCCCTTCCCCTTGTGACAAGGTAACCTACACCACACAGAAAAAAATAAAAGGCCATACACTGAGAACCAAGTCTCTCAGCAAGAATGGCTTTGTGTTGGAGCACAGCAGCTGCGTCCTCAGGTGCTGGACCTCCCATCCTTCCTCCTTCACATCCATATGGACCACAACACGACAAGCCACAAGATTAATATCTTCATGAGAAACCCTGTTTAAACAGGTTTGCGGATGGGCTCTACAGAACAACAGGCTGCGTGACTCTGCAGGTATTGCGAAAGGTAGCACTGGGGGGGGGGGAAACAACCTAAACTAAAAAAGAACAAACAGGTAAAAAGCCCAAATTATAGTAGAAATAGAGACATAAGAAAAAGCTTGCCTCTAAACAGGGAGCAGACTCTTCAGAAAGAAAAGTGTGGGCATGCCGAAACACCGTAATTTATGAAGAAATGCAACTGGGCAGGTTCACTTAGTACAAAACCCACACGATTTTATGAACTTGTACATCCAAATGCCTTTTACTTCCTCATCACTTCTGTGGTATGTTCCCTCTCCCAGAGTACATATTGACCAACAGATTGACCTTTGGTTACAGCTTTTGAGTTGCTGCCTTTTAAATGCTGCCTCTCGATTTAATAGAATGGTAAACCTGGTGATACTTTCATGCTCCATTCCGCCAGAAGCCTTCTTTTCCTAAACAAATCTAACAGAATAAAGCCTTAAAAACCTCTTTCAGAGTCTGCAGCAATAAGGTCAGTAGGAATGATTTCAGCGTCCCTGAGTTACTGGCCTCTGCTTTCTTGCAGCATGGCAACAGCACAAGCTCAGTATTACCATGTTAATTCTAACTAGCAAACTGAAGTATCATGTAGTAACAGCCCTTATGTTTTAAGCATAGCATACAATTTTGAAAAGGTGAAATCAATTAAAAGAGATCCACTGGGCAAACTAGGGACAAAAAAAAACAAAAACAAAAAACACATTTCCAAACAAATCTTTAGGCAGAAGTTTCAAACAAGCAACATCTACGATCCCCAGTCATCTCCATCCCAGTGCCTGATACCAAATGATTTCCCAATGTATTGCTTCCAAAGCAGAAAAAGCACAGAAATATTTAATGCAAACAAGGTCAAGTAAAAGTCGCTTGGCATAATTTTCTGTCACAGACAACAGGAGGAGAAGCGAAGGAAAATGGCTACAAATGTTCCTGATCTAAGATCCTACACAGCAGATGTACCCGATAGATTTGATGCTTTCAAGTAATATAACCTGTCTATAACAACATCAACGACAAGAACATTCCTAGGGCAAAAGAAATAGAGAGATCGAAAGATAGTTCTTTTACTTCAAAGCCACTACAGGACTTTTATTCAAGTTTTGGCTTCAGTGCAGAAGTTGAACTACGGTCTGCGAAAACAATGCACAACAGCACATTTCACATCACAATGAAAGCACCGCATTCTTGGAGCTGGCAAGAAAACCTTTTTCACTCAACTTGTGCCAGGCAGTGGTTTTCTTCAGGAAGAAGATGCACAAAGCAACACACAAAATGGTATACACACATGCTAAAACGATGCACCAGCTTTGTTGGCTTCATTCGTGTTAGAGATCCCACACTACTAACACAGGATTCTTCTTTTATCTTAACTAAAGCTTTTAAAGCAGAGCAATGCACATGTTATCCTTGATGGGACTAGATTGCTGCGCACAGAACACAGAACAATGACAGGTTTAGCTACAGATTTCCTGCCAAGTGATTCACGTAACATTCTGGAGAATTTTTTTCTATCCTATTTCTGCTCCACTTCTCCAGAAGTTACTGCTGCCACATAAACTTGGTCTCTTTGGTTTTCATGCCAAACTTCCTCATGTTAACAATGAAAGCAAAACCCATATTTCATGTTGTGAGGGTTCAACTTCTTTTGACTTGGTCTATTTAGAATAAATATAAAAGATGCAAGGGGTCTGGATTTCTTTTTTTCTGAAGAATCCTATTGAATTAAGCCAGCAATGGTCTCCTTAAAAACGCACAATGCATGTAAGTGAGAACCTTTTAAAAAAATGATACAAATTTTCAAATTAGTTTCTGTAAAATTCCATATACTTTTTTATCATTATTGAGTATCATAACACTCACACAGAAAAAACAGAGGTAGAATGAAGGGGGAGGGGAACACTGTCGCTTTAAAAAAAAATCAAGAACTTGCAAAAAGGAAAAAACATCGCTCTTCTCCCAATACTTGTTTAGAGAAAGGCTGCTGAAATTAAGACATATACACAACCCATGCATTCAAACAGAAGCTAAAAATGCCTTTTTAACATAAGCCAAGCAAAGAGAACAATCCAATAAAGTTATACAGAAAATACCCACATTGTATATTACTGAGAGACTGTAATTTCATTTTCATATTTGCCTTGGAGTCACCAGTTCTTCCATTATGTGGCATCTGAGTATACAGACATATTATTTCAGTATTTTGCAGTGTCCTCAGTAGCACGTTCCTCATCTTTCTCCTTTGCACATGGTTCTTCAAACTTTCAGCTAATCAAAAGGAATTTCTGGGATCTTAACTTCCATTTTTAGTGCTGGCCTACTTCAAAAAAAACAAAGGGAACCCAGCAATAGTAAGACATGCTTCTCTTTTTTTGAAAATGAGTAAGAGGAAACAATTTCTCTGTTCCCCCCTTGATCAGATTCTTGAGGCAAACAGGCTTAGAGGCTCTCAAGAGCTGTTAACAATTCACCCAGCCTGGTATAATATATGGAAGGAAAGCAGCTGGGGAAGGAGGAAGCAACCTGCAGCTAGACTAGATTTACTGTAACATCAAACCACATGCACACCGTGGCACTCCGGGGCAGTGGTGGTGGGACACCTTCCTCTTTCTTCCTTTTGAATAGACTTCTGAACCCCTCCTGCCCAATTCAGTTTCATGGGATTCAGTTAAATTCTTTACCTGTGACTTCCCGAAAAAGCACGTATGCGTCACGTTCCCACATCTCATTCATTAAGTCTACAATCAGCCACTTGCAAAGGCAAGAGTGGGATTTTTCAGAGCCCTTCGTTACTCAACATCACACCAAACAATTTTTCCATTGATCAAGGATGAATGGCTGATAACAAAACCTTGACAGATCACGTGGAGGCAGCTGACTTTGAGCAAGTAAAGCCTTTAAGAAAAGGAACTCTTTATGCACTGGGCATTTCTGCAAAACCTACCCTAAGAAATAAGATCTAACTCAGGCCTAGATTTCCACTGTTGCTCTTACTTTTTACCAATCTTTCCTTACATTTTCCATAAGAATTAGCTTTCTTTATGCCAACAGATGTCCAAGATGACTGAAATAAAGACTGAGTGACACATTGAAAGAGAACACAAAAACTTGAGCATTACATCAAGAATTGTACAGATTCCATCATCACAGGATTTCAGCTGGGTAGATACAATACTGGGCTCAACCACGCAGTGGTAGAAACTATGCATATTAAAGCAGTCTGCATGCTAATTTTTGGGCAAGCTTGGTTTCACAATGAAAACTAGGGGCTTCCTCTGTTTTGGAAGAATCCAAACTGAGCCCTCTAGAAAGCCAATTTGCTGAGCTCTTCCCAGGACCCCAACCTTCCGTGCAAGAGGAGAGGCTCGCTCTTCACAAATAACCTGTAACTGAACTGGCACCAAACACTTCCAGGTGCTAGTTTGGCAGACAGTATTCCCAAAGAAATCAAGTACTGCCGTCATGTTCTACCTGCACTGTGAGTCATTGGAAATTGGAGAAAGTAAGAACATGGACTCTCAAATTTATCACAAATGGAAGAACAGGGGATAAATGAGGTTCCAATTGCTGCATCAGTTTTGATGAGGAAAGGACACATTTTCACTCACGGTACAGAAAAGCACATGTGCAGCACCCACATCTGTATTCCAGCTGTCTCCACCCCTTATGCTTTCTGCTGAAACTTCAGTAGTCTAACAAATGCATTAATTACAATTTAAAGTGCACTTGAAGGAGAAATATGGGGGGGGAGGGAGAAAAAAAAATGATGTGGCAGGTACCCTTGGCAGCAGTCTTAAGGGCAGGCATTTCCAATTATGTGATCACTTTTAACAAGGCGGCTTTCCTTCCTCTGAAACATTTTTGTCCTCTGCACACTGCAGCTTATCCGATGTGCTCAGCAATTCTATTTATATAGATGTGACTCACCTTAGAACTGCCTCAGACAATGTACCTCTTCCACTTTCTCTTAAAACAAAATAAAATAACAAAGGAAAAACATTGTGATAATAAGATCTCTTTCTAAAGTTCATCCTGAAACGTTGACAAGACTACGCAATATTCAAGGTTGAGAATGCTCTAAACCGTTGAAGGGGTCTGGAGTGAGCAGAGGGGAACCGCTAGCCCAGAATGGCACTGCCATAATGCCTAGTGCTGCAACAGCAGCAGGAATAAAGAGATGTAAGACCTCATCTGCATGCAGAACATCATTTCAAAGGTGTCTTCAATGGTCAGACAAGTTAAACAGTGATTTTTTTTTTTTGCTGTAGTCCCTCAAGTGAATTGTTATATTGCTTTTACTGTTATATTGAGGACGTTTCTTCAAAATAAGAACAATAAGGAAGAAAGCAGGGAAGCTTGGCTGGCAAGTTAGGTAGACATGTCCCTAGAGATCTCTCGTCTGGCTCTAATCTACTCTGGTACTCCATAGACTGTAAAAGAGAAATATTTTGCAGATGGTGTTCTGAGGGGGTGTGGGAGGCAGGGAAAAATAACTTCTCCAGATTCAGTCTTTCTACAATGCCTAAAGGTAAAAAGGAATCAGGTTTCTCTCACTTCTTCATATTCTACTTTTTTTTTGTTTGTTATTTAGCTCACTCCCAGATGGTCCCTTCTTCTCCACTCCCTGGAAGCCCATCCACATGCTCCCTCTCCACTACACACCATCTCCCCTTCAGCTGGACAAAACTGTTCCAAAGCTGCAGCCACCTCGTCAAAATCACCCAGTCTTCACTTTCCAACTGCTCATTCCTCATAAGAGCTCCTCATCAACTATATGACAAGGAGGGGATTTTATCTCTTTTCTGATCTGTGTCACAAGGTCTGAGCAGCCAGACAGATTCTCAGACACCAAGGTGGACGTTCAATGGACCTACATTGAAACTGGGAACCGCAAAAAGTCATAATGGCTTAGGAACAGTTTACTGATTCACTATCAATACCAGCAATAAGGCTGATTTGATAAACAACATCACTTCCACTAGAAAGCAGTAAGTAGTTCTGACAGACTAAAGCTGAAAACTTCCTTATCCTGTCCTCTATCATGTCCCAGCCGTTTCAGTTAATTGCAGATGATATATCACCTACAGCAATATCTCTTGTTTAGAAGGATATAGTGTCAGCTGCATCCCTTGTTCTAATAAGAAAATATGTTTTGCTCTTTTGTTTTAAAGCTCAATACAAAAAGATCAATTTCTTCCTTTATGCAGACCTAGTGCCCCAAGAGCAAGTAGTAATCTCTACTCAGAAAAGGCCGAGTTGTTCTTCCTAAATTCCTCAGCTGTAAGTAATCTTATGTGAACCACTGCGAAAGAAGTAAAATCCAGCTTGTCCTCATATGCAGACATGAATTGAAGTGTCAGCATTCCTCAGCGAGGTCCAAAGTCAGAGAAAGCTGTTCCGCACATAACATATAAGTCTACGTGCAGTTAAGTGTGTGCTGAAGTGCTTCCACGAAGCCAAGGGCCAAGACAAACCTCCTAAATAGAAGCCACTGCTCCTGGTCCCTGCGTGTTCTACTGTAAAATGCCGTTTTCTTGGATGCCGAGACTCCACCATCAGCCTACCCTTGAAATCACAACGTGCTCTCCTGTTTGAGGCCTGCCAGGCACCACGTCTAAGCAGGCAGCACAGACTTAGAGGAACGGGAAGGAAAGGCTCCCCAGCAACTCTTTCATTCCCATCCTTTTCAAAAGGATGGAGTGGAATTGAAGCTCTCAGATCCAAAGAGCTATTAAGAAACCAGGAGGTACTCCAGCTACCTGCAGACTCTCACAGAACGCAAGACAACAGTTTTGCTATAGAAACTGCACCAGATGACCTTGAATTTCCTCCTCAGGTGCAAAACTCATTTAAGTATGCCTCACCTCACACTCGCTCTGACATTTCAAATGCCATCAATAAGATATCCTTATTGCATTTGGTTTCAATGGGCAAGTCCTGTGAATGGAAAGTGAATCAGGGCAGAGTCGGTTAAACAAAATTTTTGCTTTGCTGCTGCCTAATTAGATGATGCTGACTAATCCTCTGCATTACTTTACAGTGAAAGGAACCCAGCAGGAGCGTTAAGATGGGTTTTTAAAGAGCTAAAAGCCATAGATGATTTCCTTTTACAGAGGGTATTTCTCTTGTACAAGTTGCTTCGATCAAGTGTTCTTTTCTAGGCTTATGCCCTCCACAAAATGTCTCTGTGGCCTACAGCGTTACAAGTTCAAAGAACAGCATAAGGAAACAGAAAAGACGAAGAGAACAAAAACCCGGACACAATCTCCTACAAAATTTTCCATACAGAAGTGCCTACAATGAGAAACGACTTTCAGGACTGGCCTCTTGACCTACCATTAAGTAAACAGGGACTATAAATTTCTGCTCTCCTCTTGCAAAAATGTAGACATGGCTAACTGTAACCATAATGTAGGCCCTTACCAAATCTACTAAGAATTACTCATGGCTTTACAGTGGCAAAGCTCAGCCCCATGCTTGTATAGTCCTGTCAGACTGAGAGAACCTGAGCAGACTCAACACTACTAGATATTTAAATCTAACATGTTCCAATTGTTTTCCTTTCCTCAGAGATCCTGATAAACCACAGCTCCAAAATACGCAAGTTGAAAAGAAAAAGGCCCCAGACTGAACTATTCAAGGATGGGAAATTATTATCAATCTTTTCTGAAGCTGTACAGAATGACATCATTGACTATCTCAGTACGTCAACAGGTTCTTATGGCCAGAAGAATTCAACTGCTTTCTTTTTTTTTCCTCCAAGCTCAGCTTGTTAAGTTATGATTAATTAGGAAACACAACAGCCCTACTGGAAAGACAAGGCAAACAACAATAGAAGCCCAATCAGCAGCTGTCATTAAAGCCAAGGCAGAACTGTTTGGGAACTACAGCTCCGTAGTGACGTCAGCCAAGGCAAAACTAATGCATTTTGTAGTTGGTGAGTTTTCACTAAAATTTGAAGTAAAATGACCTCAACGATACAGTGTTTTACCTTTCAAGACACAGACTTCCCAAAATCATTTAAAGGTAGACAGTGTTCTTAATTTAACTTACAGCCTAACCTCTTCTGTGACTTGAGATACAGATCAAAAACTGCTATGTACTGCTAGCCATGTATGTGCAAATCTAAAGAACACTAACAACATACTTAGGGTGATCAAAACTGGGAGAAATTCATCCCTCTACAGTCAAGGCTTCATGTACCAGATCAGATTAATGTCAGCTGCAAGTTAAGGACTGACTGCTACATCATCTTTAGGTTCCCGCATGTGCATCTTGAGCTGTATTAAAATAGGACTCCTTAGGAAAGGACAATTTTTGAACCACAGCTTTATCCTTAAAAGTAACTCAACGTAAACAGCCTTCTGCTCAACATCATAGCTCCTGAAAGCTGTACAAGGTCAGATATGCCTCCTTACTTCAGTGAAAAAATCAGGTCAACAGAACTGCCTACTCACTCCAATTACTTCCGAACAGCTAATCCACTGGGAGCAATACGAGGGCTGCAGTTCTCACTGAGGTCAGATTTTAAAGTCTCAGGTTTACCTGAACACGCAAGGTGGCTCAACAACTCTCTGTTACCAATGATTACGCAGAAATTTGGGTTAGCGAGGGAGGAGACACAAGCTGGGTATACAGAGCTCCCAGGTTTGTTCAAGGGACAAAGAACGAACCCCTTCCACTTAACACTGCAGACATACTTGGTCAGGAAACAGAATGAATAAACCTAAGTCCACATAGCTATTTTCAAAGCGCAGCTGCTTTTTAAACAACTTCTTAGGTATACATGGAGGTAAGCCTCTACATTGCATATAGTTTTTTAAATCTCATATTTTTATTAGCAGACAATTTTACAACTGCCTACTGCAATAATGCTCAAAGAAAAAAAAATGTAGATTCATACATATTCTTGCATACAATTAAAATAATAACTAGTTCCCATAAAGGACATACACATAGGTATGCGAAACAATAGTTGATGCAGAGCAGCTGAACCTGAGGAAGTGTGCAGGCATTAATTAAGTCAGTACATAAATGCAGAAGATACACTCCTGGAAACAGCTTTTCCTCAAGGTCACTGGTGAAGCTGTTTTAATGTAATTAATTCAGTAGCATTTAGAATAATTTAAAAGAAGCTGGCATAATCCTATGAAGTGCAACAAGAAGCCAAGAACTGTGCCTCACCTACAAACAAAATCCCACTATGCCCCCAGCTGGCGTTAGCTGACTGGGAGAGGGTTAACTGGGTTCTGCTGACTCACCAAGGCAGCTGGTCATCATCCCCTCTCCAAACAGGCTGGAGAAGAAATGCCCCTTGAAAGTCAGGACTCAAAATGCAACTCCAGGAGAAAAAATAAAGGAATGAATTAAGTTTAATGCTAGCTGTTTTCTATGGGAGTAAATAGCATCTCTTCCTCCTTGGTATTCAGGTAATGGCACAAAATGGAAGAACAGCAGGCAGGGAGGATGAAACACCTCAGAACGTGACTAAGGCCAAACCAAACAGATTTTATAACTTCAGTGCATCTTATTCCAAATTACATGTGACCTATTTTGGGCCTCACTGAGTTGACTATAATTAACTGTAATTTATACAGATTTCAATTTAATACAGGAACTGGCTTGCTAAAAAAAAATTAAAAAAAACTAGAGCAGGGCAATTTCTAAAGTTAAAAAGAAGTCAGAAACCCATTTTTAAGTTACAATATCAGACAAAAATATATTATATATCTGGTCTATATAATATTCTTTCCAACACAACTCCAAAGTAAACATTTTAACGAGGCTTTTATGCTGTCTCAAGTCTTAGTGCAAGGACAAAATGTGACGTTGTAGTCTGAAAAACTGTACTTCCCCTTCAATAAAAAAAGCATGCTTTAAAATTTGTTTTCTTCCTGCCAAGTTACTCTGTTGTATTTCAGAATTTGTTTTTGCTTTATAATGCACTTTTAAAACTTTCTGCAGACAACCTTACAAGAATAGATGCATTGAGTCACATAAGAGAGTAATAAAGAAGAAACTGAAACAAAACAAACATTCAATTGCCAAAATGCTACATTTCATTGCTCTTCTAAGCTTCTTTCATCTCCATAAGCTCGCTGCACATTACTCGGTGTTTCCTAACCCTAACCCCTTTCCCTGCACCCCAATACTTGGAAGAAAAAAAGCACTCTACCTCCAGCCTGTAACTGTATGTGAGGTTCACGCGTTATTCAGCTAACCTGTGGGGCTGACCCAGGCGATCCTCCCTTACGGGGTGCTCCGTAATGGAGAAAAAGAGAGCTATGGGCTGCACAAGTGATTCTGGGGACAGCAGCTCTCTCTCATGGCCACTAGCTCCAAGCTACTGTGATACCTACAGAGGGGAAAAAAAAAAAAAACCACACCAAACAAAAAAACCCGACATTATGAGCATAGAGGTCATAGGCTTCTAGCAGGGACAGACACAGAAGATTCTGCCTGTGATCTTAACTGCCATTAAACCCCCACATGAAATTCAGCTTTTTTCCTTTGTCCCCACATTTCAACTACAAAGAGGGCTTAGAACTTTCCTACTTTACTTATCTTGGAAATCTTTGAACAAAGAGCATGTGATTAAAACAAGAATTTTGCTGTTACATAAAACACGTTTGTTTAGGTCCAAATGAGATCCCCAACCCTGGTGAGACACCTACTGATCTTCAGTCTCCCATTCTCTCCTATTTCCTTACTCAAGAAAACACAACCCTTTCCAGCATCCCCCTTCCACTTGCCACCCCCAGTGCCACACAAAATCCCAGGAGTGAAGATAAATAGAAGAAAGTTCTCTTTCAGAAACTCATGCAGAGATTCCCCTGGGTAAGGGGGGGGGAAAAACACACCACACAAACGAAAAACCCAAGAATAACTTCTTACTCATTTATGCCCAGGCCTTCCTTTTTTTCTCCCTTTCAGACACTCTTATCTATGCTACAAAATTTTTTCTGTCCATGAAGGTGAGTTATCACAGAATTCCTTTTATAGTCAACATGACAAAGAAAAACAGAAGAAACCTACAAGGATTTTAATTAGAACTTGGCATACTGTACATTTCCAAATGGATAAATCTTTCTGCCCTACACCTCCAATTTGCTGCCTAAATGACATTTCTGTGCTTCGTATCCTTCCTTTGTTTGAAGTTTTTATTTCTCTAGTTAACTTCTGAAATAGACAGCAGTTTGTGGAGCAGAAGAATAAGCCCATGAAATCTTTTGTAAGGAAGGGAAGCAAAAAAAATCTTCCAGTGCCCTTATCTGTATCAGCACCTGCATAAAAACACCCGCTGGATTTCACTCCAACACATCCCTCCAACGAAGATAGCCACATCTGCTTCAACATTCACCATCAGACTTTTGCCAAAAGTTTTCCCGACTAATACTGCAAAGCCTGGCTGTGAACTGAGCCGCAAGGACTTCAAACAGAAAGCAAGTCTGATAGTTTTGCAGTGCTGTCTGGCAAGCCAGAAAAGAGATGAGGGATGGAGAGACTGTTGGAAACAGAATTAACAAGTTGTAGACTCGGTGACATTCAAGTAGAGGAGATACAATAAAAGCAGTAAAAACAGCATTCTGACTTGACAAATTTCAAATAAAGTACCTTCAAGTTGACAGAGCATAAATAATCACCGATGATGTAAAGAGAGAGTTAGAAGTACTTGGAAGTATTAACTTTCCCTAAGTAGTTGCCATTCCTACAGCTCAGACAGAACTTTTTTGCCTCCCTGCAATTTAAATTGTATCTGGCTTCCAAGAAAATTTTGTTCTAGTTCAGGAGAACAGTCTTTTTCAAAGCAAAGTGAGTTCCTAGCACTGCAGTGAATGAACAAACACAGCAAAGGCACATGCAACTTCCAGCTTGCAGGGTGTTTAAAACAAAGGCTTTAAATTAATTCTAGCATTTAAACAAAAAAAGGCAATGTCCAGTCAAAATAATCATGAAGCTAAGGAGAACACACAAGCACAGTCCTGGTAACCACCAGTGAAGTAAAAGATACCAGCAGAAGAGCACTGCAGAACTATAACAAGAGGTTTGGGCTCCAAAGTGTCAACACCTACTTAGCTCTGGGCTGAACTGCATGCCAGCAAAACTACCAGGATGTGCCGTAAAATGCCAGAGGATGCGCATAAAGAGGCAGAAAGCTCTGTTAATTTACAGAGTAAGTGAACTTCCAACACAGGGCAAGTGCAGACAAGCTGAAAGAGAAGATTCAAGGCAGGGCAGGAACAGCTGTATGACCCCAGATGTGCCCTACTTCTCAGTCAACAGCTCCTTCGCCCCCTTGCAGCAACTTGCCAGGCAGCAAGAGCAGATCTCTCCTACAGCGCCGAGAGCTCCTGCAGCAGTTCACCATCTGGTTCTGTTTCTGCTCTTTGCTTCCACTTCACTTAGACACAGTAGTAAACGCTGTCTGGCCAAACGGTATCACATCTACTATAACATCCACTTCTACCAAAACTGTCATCCCAAAGAAATAGGAGTGTCTGGACATGAGGGGAGCAGACAGCAGTAACACAAAAACAACACAAAAAAATACAGCACTGAAACAAGAAAAAAAACCAAACCAGGATAGAGAGATAGGAACCAAGGATTAAAAAAATTAATAGTAACGGAAGGGTAGTTCCCTGCTTGCTCACTCTCAGAATTGTGCATCATAACATACTGCGTATGCTTGCTTGCAGAAGTATTTAATCAAAGCAACAGTAGGTCAGACTCATCCCTTTTCTGGAAAATGCTACTGATTGGGCTTTATCCAAAGTGAAAAGTGTTATTTGTTTACATCAGCAGCAGCAGCAATCACTGTCATCACCATTTTCTACTACTTCTCTAAGGTTTTCAGTTTTCACTGTTGTGTTAGCAGCTATTCCTTACCACTAGCACCCCTAAATGAGAAGGATTACTCTTGTTGCTGACTGTTTTCTCATTTGTGCGCTTCCACCCACCATCCCCCAAACACAGGGCTTGTCGCAGGGTTTGCTTTAGTAAAGAATAACGTTTCTTGAAAAGGACTGGCGATTTTGGCCTTCTAGTAGCACCCACATCAGGGTAAAGGCTTTTATGAAAGATAGCAGCTATTAAAAAAGCATCCTTTGCATTCAAATGCCCAGCTTGAATCACCGTGCAGTTTTGCTTTTCTGACAGTTGACCAAACTAGCACTGCCTGCGTTGAATTATAGCTAGCCCCTTATCTCCGCTAAGATTTTTATCTTACCAATCCTTAGAAATTCTAAACCAATATGCACATAACTGCTCCTTTACTAAAGTCAAATCAAGTTTTCAGCTATTTTTCTGTGCTATAGAGGTTTAGATGCCATGCGACAGCTGAGGCACTGCAGAGCTCAAACAGAGATGCAAGAGAACAAGTGCCATTAATTCTTAAACATAAGGTAGGTCACCAGAAAGGCTGCCTTTTTGAACATCACAGAAAAATAATACGTTCTTCCAAACTGATCGTGTGGTTTTCAACGAGCATCGTGCTTCATATTTTGCCCAACCAAAACACAAGCCACACTGACCACATAACTGAAATTGTGGCTGGAAAATGGAAAACATTCGCCTTCATGAATGTACTCAGAGGAAATAAATAATCATCCATTAAACACACAGAGACATAAACAATCACACTGCACTGTTCAGAACTGTTTTGGCTTGTCACAACTTAAAGAGTTTCTTTCTTAATGAAATAGATCAGCTGAGCTCTCAGCTACACACAGATTCCCTGTTATGTTTTTACTACCCGTACCCTCCTGATAACCGAAACGGCTGAAGCACTCTTATGTGCTTACTCCTTTGAATGAAAAGAGATGTTTAGATGGAGGCTGCAAAACCAAAGGAAGATTTGCAGCTTTCCAATTCCAGAATAGACATTGTAAAAGCAATGGAGTCAAACACAGTAGAGAGGTGTTGCTCAACAGCCGTAAGGGTAGGTACCACTTCAGTCCTAGACAATTCGGCTACTCCAGCTTAAATACTAATAAACAACACTAGCCCTTCCGCACAAAAATCCAACCTTATCTTGAAAAACCCAAACCACTCATACTACAAATGCCTCCCACTTCAGCATGGAAAAGTAATACAAAGAAAAGCTCAATCACGTGATTAATCTCAGTTCTACCTGCCTAGCAGCTGAGTTGCAGCATAGTTATAAAGTCACCTTCACTGACCTTTGGCCCCTCAGATAAAGTAATACATATTAGAAATTATTCAACGTTTGTAATTCACTAACTGCCTTTAATCTTCAGTCCTAGCTAAACTTTGGATTAGGTTTCAAGGCAAAACAAGTTCTTGCCCCAACAGGCCCAGCACATTTGGAGAAACCTCCACTACATTTCTGTGATGGCTTCTTCATGAGTACTTGAGATTCAAAGAAGGGAAGAGAACCAAGCACAGCCACTGTGAAAGCATTTAATCTGTTTCAACAAGAGAGATGGCCGATTCCACCACACTGTCTCAGCACAGTGAAGCCTGCCTGCAAGCTGACCTGCACTGGCCACCTTCTTCCACTCTCCTCTGCAGGACACTGCAGCCAAAGGATGCTCAGGGATGCTGACTACCCACGGGCACGCAACATCGAAGGTCATGAAAGAAAGGAGAACAGTGTCTCTGCTTGCTAGTTTGCTCTTGTTGCCATACTTCACCTACGTAAATTGGGACTATAAACACAGTCTCAGTTTCCATGAGAGAGTTACACCAACAATTTCAATCACATCCCAGTCCCTGTAGTCTCACCGATTCTTCTCAAGAGGGTCAAAGGAGACTTTCAGAGCTCAATATAAGGTAGAAGATATCCTCAGAGAGGAGAAAATTAAGCGTTAATTAGATATGAAGTCCTGTAGCCTTCTGGAACTCTTTTTTTTGTGCATAGAGTTTTAAAAAATTTCTTTTCACCTGCAAACAGCGTTCAGAGATACAGCAATGCTTTTTTTCTTGAGCTACACATTTATTACTATTTGTGTCAGAAATCTAAGTGCAAGCTACTCGACCCTAGATTACATTTATAGTCCATGGAAAAAACCTGACAGTGCTGCTCAGGGGAGTATTAATCTTATCCTAAGGCAAGCATTAACGACAGGTCAGCTTTATCACCCTTGGGAGGCGCTTATTTGTCTGCATCAGCTGCAGAGGAAGCCCAGACACAGACATCCAATTTTTAAACGCACGAGTTGGGGGCAGAGGAATCCTACCAGAGGAGGTGGTTTCTAACCCTGTTAAATCTGGGCTGGTGACTGGAACATTGTTAGGAAAAACTCCAGGACTCAATAAAAGGAAAAAAGGTCACTTAAGTTTCTTGTGCAGCCATGGCAGATATAGTTGAAATGAAGGTGACAATTTCGCCTAAAATTAGAGGGGGGCGTGGGTGGGAAAACACACTGCAACAACCTAGAAAAAAAAAACAACCCAACAATCCTAACTTTAAACAGTACCATCAGGTAACAACCATCTCTACACTATGTTTCAGAGGGTTTTGTTGCCATTTTGGCTTTATGAAAGTGAGCATAAAAAGCTTCACATTTAGGCTCTGAACAGCTGAATCAAGTGGATTCCAAACACAGTAGCCTTAGAGATAAAGAAAAACAAAGCTCTGCAGAAGAACTTGTCTGCATGAAGTTATTTCCAGCACAGCTGCTATGCTGTCAAATTTGGTTATCAAGGGACAAAAAACAGCTCATTCTTTGCCTTGAAATACTGTCCTTCATCCTAATTGTGAAATCAAAGTGCTCCCTTCTCCTAACCAAGGATGTGTTCTGCTGTATAATAGTCTGCTTGCATTTAACAAGACACATTAATCAAATACCTCCACAGTTTTCAGGAAAGAACCAATAATTGCCATAATTTGTGCCTCTTGTTTATTTTATGTTCCAATATTTACTTTCATACTAAAACTATTGATTAGTTTTGCTTCTGTCTGACTAAAGGGCAAATAATAAGAGTACACAAATGCTTGCCACCCTGCCACTTTTCTCAGGAATCAAAGTAGTATGCCGGTATCCTTTCGAAACATCTCCTCTAGCTGCTGTCACATACTCTATGGGACATATTTATATGCAGGCTCCTTGAACATTTTCTAGATACGACAGGCACCCTTGTGAATTTGACTAGAAAGCCACAAAGCAGCAATGACGACTCTGAAAAAAAATCTAAAATTAAACCCCTGCCATTGGTGACAGGTAGACACTTACCATGGCAGCTGTGAGACAGCAGTTTCACTGGGTGAGGTAGGCAGCCCAGCAGTAAGTTATTTAGCAGCAATACTTTGAGGAAGCATTACCTCATTCTCCTCCTCCTCCACATTCGTTCCCCATTGGAATGATGATATAAAATCCACACTATTCATAAAAGATAACAGGCAAAGGAAGTGCCAATATGCACACAGCACAGAGAAAGCAGGGAGACAGAGGGACCTCTCCCTACTTTTTCAAGACAACACCCCCGACCCACCTTTCTCCCTCTGTTTAGGAGCATCTAGACTAGAGCAAAATATTAAAAAAAAAAAAAAAGACCCCCACACAACCCAAAAAAACCCTAACAAAAAATAGCTCCACTAATTTAATAGAGGGTGGAAAAACCCCAGAGATAACAACTCATATTAGAGAAAAAGCATTTTACGGCACCTTAGAAATACAAAGAGATGCTTTTTAAAGCACGCAAGGGCCACAGAGGTTTCCTTCTCCCCTCTCCCCCACACCTAATCTCTCTCAGTTGTACATGCTGTAAACATATGAGCTTCAAAATATAATGAAACAATTGTGTTGAGGAACAAATTTGTTCTTTCGCTTTATTGAAATAAAAAGGCAGAAGGGGATGAAACAGATTCCGAGATGGGAAAGCAAACCAATATTTGGTCCTGACAAGTCCTCCCGGTGGCACATTTTTACTGCACTGTGTAACCAGTTTCTTGTCTCTCCACACATTCCCAGCACCGCCACGCAGCTGGGCAGAAGATACTCCCATCCTGAATCTTTTGCCTCGCTGAACCTCTGATGTCAACAGAGGTTCCCGTTTCTGCACTGCAGGAGAAGGGACTTAAAACTTCAAGACCAGTATTACACCACGGGTGTGGAACTCACAGCAACACTAAAAATCCTGTTACAAATTTCCACAGGACCAACGATCTCAGCAGCAACTAACCCAAAACACCAGACAAAGCCTGTTGACTGACAAGTACTCGGTGGAAGAACTACTCCAGGAGTTCAACATAGATACGAATTTGTAACATCCCCGAGAGATGGCAAAGCCACAGCTCCAGCAACAAAACAGACTTCTTTTTGATTGTAGGAGACAACCAGAGATTAGCACAGACCACTAAAACAAAAACTATTAAAGAAAAATTGATCACTTAAGCCACAGAGCTGATGGCCAAAACCAGAGTAGGACGAAACGCAGGAAAAAGTCACCCTGCATGTCACTTGTAATAACAGGAGATTTAAACAGCAAAGCAATCATTTGTAAATTTCTAGAATTTTTAAAAATCTATTAAATTAATTCACTACAGCCTTAAATTACTGACAAGAATGATTCCTTATGAATTGACAGACCACCCTAACTCAAAGACAGAGGTGAAAAATTGTGATACACAAGGTTTTTCCCAAAGCTTAAGTAAATGCATCTTATACCTATCCACTCTCACAAATCCATTAAGGACAGAAAACAGAGCAATGCAACACTTTGGCCACAGTAGCAGCAACTTCAAAACAAATAAATAAAACAAAGCAAATAGGCAACAGATTCTCTTCCTGATGAACATAACATAAAGCATCTTCAGTCAGAAATTGCTTTCATTTTTCGGAGACCCCTGAAGACAGGTCTTCAGTGTGATTTTAGCCTCTTACTGCACACCCATACTCAATTCCAGTACAATTAAATACAACTAAAGGATCTGATGGGGCTCTTGAAGTATAAACACACTGAAGAGATCCACCGCTTAAAAAGGAGGAGACATTCTTCTGGCACCTCTCTTAAGATGAGACACTCATTCTCACCACCAGCAGCATCCAAAGGCACACATGCCCATAACATACGCTTGCTGTTCAGATCTCCATTTGTGTGTGTATGTGTGCACACTACAATTACTTTTTTTCCAATAGATAAATATAAACAAAACGTAGGATTCAGTGTGGGCACATAAAACATTTATAGGAATTGAGGCTGCATTTAGAAAACCCTTATCTGCAATTATTGCATTCTTGTGTCCTACACAGAGACCACATTCACACATAGGTACACAAACCTGCTCTCAAACTCGTCCATAATTAAATTAAATTGGTATATTACAAAATTCCAGCTTACAGGTTTCATACTTTTTGAATTTAAGGCTAAGCCAAAATGAAAAAAAGAAACAGGTAAGTAAGTATTCACCACACAGCTGTATTTACTGCTCAGATGTTGAGCATGTAGTTAAAGAACATCCTTCCTATCTTTTAAAATGGTAGAAGTAAAAAGGGATATGTGGGGAAGCAAGATGTTCAAAGTACCTCCTGGGGAAGAAAAAAAATACAAACACAAATACTACTTCATTGATTCACCTGAGAATTAGAACTTATTTCATTTCCAGACACCCACATTCAAGCCATGAATCACCATATTTTCTGGCAGAAAACCAGCGCTGCGTTTCTAGTTACTATGACAATATTGATGCCTCAGTGCTCCATAGTCTTACAGATAAAGGTATTCATTCAAAGATAAACAAACAATTGGCAGGGAGGGGTAGAGGGGTAATCTAGGCAAAATGACACTTAAAGAAAAAACTTCACAAAAAACACTCCTACAAAATTCGAAACGTGCTGAAAACACAGCAAGGAAAAATCAATCCATGGGAGCTATTTCTGCAACAGGACACTTCTGAACTTCCTCAGTGCCCTCTCTGTAGTAAAACTTTACTCCTGCAGGCTTCCCTCAGGAGGCGTCCCCTCTTCTGATGGCAGCTCATGCAGAGGAAAGGTCATTTATTTTTTAATTTTTTTTTTTTTTTGCTTGAACATCTATTTGCTTCTCTCTGAAAGGACACAGTTATCCACATACATCCTGACCCAGCTTAAACTGTTCCCAAATTGAAAATCCTTGGTATCATTGGAAGAAGAGGGAACAACTCCTCCTCAATCAGATGAAAATATTTTAATAAAATACCTATTCTGGTATTAGGATCATTTCTTCCTTGATTTTACAAGAACTAAAATAAGCTTCATGCACAACTGAAATATATAGTCACTACACGGCCCTCTGCAGAAAGCATCAGAATGACATTTCAATCCCCAGAAGCGACATATGAAGCCAGACCCCTGCGTAAACAGAAAGCCCTGTCTTTTCAGAGAGAATTTCACCTGCTATTAAAGGGCTTAGAGACTGTTATACACCACATGAGTCCTTTTTAAAAGTTCCTGCTAACTTCCGCAATGTTAAATCAAACCCATGATCCCTTAAGATGCATCTCATTCAAAAGACAACTTTGACTTCTTCACAACTGGCAAGTACACTAGGAAACCCACAACACTCTCAAAAGCATATCTTAGGGGATCTACATTCCATATTGAAGTTATGCTGATCTTGCACCAGTGCAGAGATGCTTCCTTTAACCACAGGTCCTCAGTCTTAGCCCTGCAACCTGGGTAAGTTTTCCATAACTACAGTAGAAAGGGTATCTCAAAAAGCAGAGTAGCAAACGTAAAAACATGCACGCTAGGAGCACAACACGGTGGCAGGCAAATAGCCCACATACAAGTGTGTGTAAACAGTCAATGGGAACAATAAAAGTGGAAGAGAGAAATCTGACAATTCCCTTTATAGCCTATCTCACCATACCGTGTGGGAGCATCCCAGCCTTTTAAATGCATTCATCCCAGTCAGGCAACTATATGTTATCATCCCTGCTGTACAGAAAGGTCCACAGAAGTCTAGTTTCTTATCTCGGCAGCAAAGATAACTGAGACAATCGAATAAAACCAGGTTGGAAATTAAGGCCTCATTTATCTGAAGTGCAGGGGCCACTCTCCCAGTCCATGCCACTCTACAGCAGCACGCAGCTTGCTAATTAAAAAATATTTCTGTCTCCTTTGGAGCATTTTTAACATGCCACTGAAGAAAGCACAACAGCGTAAAGACTAATGGATCAAAAGTACCTGTTAGCATGTCACCTAACTGACAGGGAAAAAGCACGCCACTCACCCGTTTCCGTAAGAACAACCTGAGCTACGTGGCCTGGAACTGCAGGAGAAGGAACACCTCGCCGTGGTATGTACCGCTCAGCAGCATTATTTTCATTTTGCCTGAAGCTTTTGAAATTAATTTCCATTATGACAATAAACACCACTCAGATGGCATAGATTGTTTATTTGCAATGTAATTGTTGTCAGACAGTTGCACTGTCATTTCTGCTAATTATAAAGGACTCTGCAGTTGCCTCATTGCTACTGTACAAGTCAGCAGTATGCATGATCTCTCACCAATCCCCACACTTCCCCCCCCTCCCCCAAATTCCTAATAGAAGTTAATATCTTAACCTTGAAAGGTGTTCTACTCTTCTCTCTGGGCAAGGCACGTCTCCTGTGTTGCAAAGGACTCTACTGCAGAGTCCCTTTTTGCATTATGGCCTCAGTTTTGGAGTAGAGAATCCTATCTGGCCCTCATTAGAAGAGTAATAAGGTATCAGTGAATGTGTTTTCTCTAAAACATGCATAAAATTTACACTAAATAATGAAATTGCCTTTTAAAAAGGAGGCTAGGTCATTCAGTTATTCTGAAAACCTGTCCAAAAACATAAAAAAAGCTTCCTGTAACATTCTTGAGTCCTATTACAATCTCCAGAATTTTTCCTAAACACCCCCAAGCAACTGCACTGCAGGAAAGCCATGCTCGGAAGAAAGCAACAGTTAGCACTAGTCTCTTCCTTCTCTCTCTCTCTTTTTTTTTTTTTTTTTTTATTAAAGCTTCAGAGCTTGAAAACTGCTTTGGCTAGAAGCTTTCTCCTATCAAAAATAAAGTCAGTAATATCAGAGACACCCCTTACGGCCTGGTAACTGAAAAAGCATCAGATCTACATGAGTACATATGCTACCAGAAAAGCCTAATAATCCCAACAATTCTGGTATCTCTGCTAGATTTAAAGATTAATGCTTTATATAATTCAATATATGGTATTTTAGAATTTCAGCAATAGATTCTCACAGCTAAAATTACATGAAAAAAACAGCGCAAAGCAGTTATTGTCATAATCATAGAATCATAATCTTATAACTTCATGTCTTATGACTATGAAAAGCTAGAAATACATTGGTTAGCTGGTCCAAAGCCTTTCGGGATTTGCAGGGTTGGGGGCTGCGGGGTTGGGTTGTGGTTTGTTTGGGTTTTTTTAATATTTGATCTTTATCTTTTTTTCTTCTTTTTTTTTTAAAGGATATGCTCTAAACCTATATTCAGGAATAAAGAAAAGTTTTGTCTACTGTATCTTCACATTTGATGGCACTCTGAGTTGTTAATGACTCTGTAGAAGCCTCCAGTTAATTGCCAAGAGTAATGTCAAATCTTGAGGGCATTTTACAACTATAAACCCACTCTAACCGCACAAATACACTTGAATAGCAAACAAGGTTATCTATTAAAAAAAACATAATACAGAAATCTTGTGCCTCACAAGTACAACTCGGTATTACAACCTGAATTTACTACCTATAGACACTGCCTGACACTGAAAATATACGGAATAAAGACAATGCATTCTTACTGGCAACACAAAATATTCTCGAGAGCCTACAAAGCCCAGCTGCGCACCAGAAACACAGCCGGTCTGAGGCTGTTAAAGGATGCAAGAATAGTTACAGTTTCTGGAGAGCAACATATATACACCTTCTTTTTAGTAGGGAATTTGAAACATGTTCAGGCAAAATGGCTTTTACCATGTCTCATCTTGCCTAACTGTTTAAGGCCTTCCAGGTGTGCTGCTATACCTGTATATTAAGCAATCGCCAGGTAAAAGGGAATTTTCTTTGTACTTAGTGAGCAACACTTATACTATGATGTTCACAATTGGTTTTTCTATAGTTTGTTCCTCGTAGGGACATGGTCAATGACAGCAAGAAGCCAAAACCAACTCTTCCCCTTCCACAGAAAACAAACAGCTATTAAAAGGCACCGCGTTGTCCACCCACATTTCAGGCAGTTCGAAAAGATTTAGAGTATTGCTTTGTGCTGGTCTTGTCAAACCTCTTTCGAGCTGTCAGGAAACAGCAGCCGTCTGTCTGTCTGTCTCAGGGGCCAAATCCCCAGGAGTGCCGAGCACCCTGAACTCCAGGTGACACCCGGGCGCCTGAAGGGACTCAGCACCTTCAGTACAAACCAGCAGGCAATCCTTTTCCCGTTTCTGCCATTGGCTGGCTCATTTTGCTTTACAAGTTGCATTTCCTCCTTATCATTAGGACAACAAGCCTACCTCTCCTCAGCATACCCACCCCTCCTGGACTCAACGGTCTGATTCATTTCACTTACCTCTTTTTCTCTCCTGATCCTACCCACACCCATCTCCCTCAGTTGTGATCTGACTTCACCCCACGTAAGCTGCCTTTCCGTCCCATGCAGAGAGCTGATAGAGGTAAATCCCACTGGAAATACAGGCTAGAGAGGCTAATCATGTAATGATCAAACAAAAGCGAGTACTACAACAGACCCAGGACAAGCAGAGCTAAGGCTGAAGATTGCTCTTAGTCAGAAGAGTTATAAGTTAGCAGTGAAAATGAACAATATTCAAAACAGCCTCCAACGTCCCCTCACTCCAATCATGAAAAAAAACCCCAACCAACCCCAGCCAAAAACGTGAAGCACTTTATGAAGGGTCAAAATCTGAACCAGATTAAACAGAGCCAGATTTTTAAAACCCAGCATGTTTTGTTTGGTGTAGCTACTCAGAACTGAGAAAATTCTGTGGAAATCAGTGCAAAGCAGGAAATGAACATTTTCTGGTTCAATTTATTACCAACACTATAATGACACCAACAGGATTCTTGCTAGAAAGTGAGAATAACTACAGTAGCACAGACTGCAAGTCAAGCATTCCTGCTCTGTCTCAAGCTCTGGACTCATTTTTTGTTTGACACTAAAAAGGCTTTGCTGAGCATCTTTAATTCCCAATGACTTCAAATGCTTACATTTTTTCTCCTCTATGGCTTTGCCTTTCCATGGCCCGAATGGAGACAGCTCCCGTATTATTTCAGAGCACTGTTAGCAGCTCTAGTAATGATAAAACACTGAGTTCACTGAATAAAATACACACATGCTATAGATGACTGTGTGATCTTCCTGTAACACTTCAACTCTCTCTCTATACATGGTTTTACTCCTTCCCCTGGCAACCAAAACTGACACGTGACTGTGGTCTACCAAGAGAACAGCAAGAATTCAGTGCTTCCTGCATCCACTGCACACACAGGCTGAGTATTCATTGTCTGTAATAGAAGTGGGTGTTGAAAACACGATTTCATTTTTAGATCCCTATCTGCAATATGGTTCATTTTCAATTATTTCCAAGGCAAAAATCCCAACTCTTTAGAAATAATTTGATTCACAATTATTAGCCAGCCTTAGCAGGAATGGTATAATGATCTCAAGAAAAGGGACCACTTTGTCAGAGGCAAGGAAATTACCCCGACTTTACCTTCGGTTTACCATCACCTTTAACAAGGTGCTTCTTGCTCAAATCAGCTATTCAGCACTATGCTGGTTTATGGAGCAGAAAATAAAAGAAGTGTCTAGGGATGAAATATTCTTCAGACAAGTGAAACTGAGAAAAGAAACAGAAAGCCAGTTGTAATAACCTAAGGTGTTACTATTAATCATTTGCACAGCAGCACTCTTTGAAATACATCATTTATTGGGGCTTTCCTTTAAATAATGACAAAAAATTTTTTCCAAGACTAACAAAGACATTGCAGGCAAGATGCTGGCTTGCCTTCCTCAGCTCAGGCAGGACTAATCCTGCAATGAAATCTTTCAGCCTTATCCTTCAGGGCACATCTCAAGCCACTGAAGCTTGGGGGCGGGGGGGAGGAGGGAAGGCTATTCCTGCAACCAGAATTAGGCTGTAAAGGACCCAAGAGTATTTCCCCCTCACATCCTATTGCAAGGCCTGTACTGAAATGGAAATCAACAGTCCTTTATAGACCTGTTCCATCTCTCCCCAGAGGGTGCAATAATCAAACAGGATAGGTAGGTCCCACAAAGCTTCTCACTTTGTAAAAGTAGACTTCTTCCACAAACTCCTAAGGATGGCAAAGACATACTCCCTGGCAGCTGTGCCAGAGTGCTCATTTCAACAAGCTCACACCACATGCTGGAGCCTCAAATTTAACTTTCCAGTATTTACAACTTCAGTTTTGGAGAATACATAAAAATTGTTTTTTCATCCCAGTTGGCTCTTCTCCCACCCTGTCCCCATCACCATCTATTTCTACCCTCATGAAGCAACCTCAGGTGTTGTGCTCCCCACTACAGGCAGAAAGAGTAATACCAAAACACCAAATAATGCAGAAAACCCCATACCCAAATCAAAATCTGAAAAAAGACGATACAGATGCAAGCTTTTAAAAGTGCTAAAACCACCTCCAAAAGCATGTCATAGCAAGACAGACTTTCAGGTACACAAAGATACTTTCTTCTCTGCAGTCTGTATCTGCAGTAAACCAGGCATTTTTCTGCCATCTGTAGCTTGTTCACTTCTTCCCCCAGCACTTCAGTTATAGATTTTCTCTCTTAATAGTGCAGCTGAGATACATACTCTTCTTTTTTTTGTCCTTTTGTCTGGCCAAAACACTCTTCACACAAAATCCTTCATCCACCTCTGACTTTTCTGGCAAAAAAAAAAAAAAAAAAATCTTCCTCATGTTACCATCTCTCCACTAAAACAAAAATAATAAAAAACAACCCTATTGTCTCTCCTTTATCCCTTCCTCCAAGAGCATTCTAAACAACTTCCACTCCGACCATTTCACTTGTTCCTGCAAACCCCTCCCTGTGCCTTTCCTGTCATGTCCCATTCCTTCCCTCCAGCACTTCTGAAAACCCTGCATCACTAAAAACTTAATAGTTGTGACATTTACACTGTCTGCCATTATTTACTAGCAGGAAATAATCTGTTTACTGACTTCTGGAACCATTTCCATGACTTCCACAATGCTACAGCTTTGGGTGAAGTTTCTGCAGAAAAGACTCCATGCTCTGGAGCTTTCTACTTAACACAAACACTCCCACTGAAGCAGTAATTATAATCCTCTCTTGATGTTTCACCAAGAAGAACTTGAGATGACAAGTACTCTCTCCAAGAGCTCAAAGAATTCACTCTCTAATTCAGCATAATAGAAGTCATGCCAGAATATCTGTGGGGGGACAGAAATCTGACCACCCAACAAAAGTTTAAGTTTGTGAGTTTAAAAACTAAGGACCACTAACCAGCTGAGTACAGCATCAGGCTTGCCACGTTTATCAAGTTCAAAGTATTACCTAAAGCCAGGCATGGTACAGGATAACATTCTGCAGTCTTTCCTCTAAAACCCTCCCTTCATAACTCAATCCTGATTTATGACGCAGCCTGCCATTCCAGCAAAGCTTTGAAGTGTGCGAGAGGTGCTTTATTCTGATGAAGGGTAAAAGAAAAAAAGCAAAGTCAAAACATTCACCATTTATCCTCTTAAGAAAGAGAGGTTTAAACCCCTTTATTCCCAGCCTAACAGGATAAAACAGGCAAACGCACCTCTAGAAAACCAAAGATTTTGAAGAGGGGGAGAAAGCTGCCCACTTACTTCTCTTGGCAAAGTCCACAGTCAGGAAAATCATTCAGGACTCCACTTAAACAATCACGACAGCAATGCCACCTTTACAAGCTGCACAAAAGGAGCTCATTCAGGGTGAGAATCATCTGAAAAAGATGCAGCCTAATTTACTGTTCCCCAAAGTTTTCCGGTCTGTCACTCTACCTGCTCTAAATATAATCAGCAAAATCTGATTTAAATCATTTGTAAATAAATGTGGAAGCCCTTCCCCATCTGTGGCTGAATTGGTGACTCATCTCACAGCATTGCTAAAGGATTTGTGCTCTCTTCCCTTCTTCCTCCCGCTAAATTCATCACTACATTCTGCTGCTTTGCCATTAAGCTTTACCATGCACGCAGTGTCTCTCCCTCATCTGTTACCATAGCAGCCACAAGTAACAGAATGCCACGTTAACAAAAGATTACTTCCCCCCCTTAATTTATTTATATGCAAGTAACCCACTGAGAGTTGACAATAGCAATGACTTCACGTTCACACTACAGTAAAGGGTTTGGGGTTTTTTTTTAATTCATTTTTTCCACACATGTGCCACAAAAAAAATAATTAAAATTCCTTTGGAAGGGGGGAAAAAAAACCCCAAACCCTGAACTTCTTAGGATTAAGAAAATGCAGTAGCAGATCTAGATAGGATGCTGATTTGGAATTAAAGCTGGGGGGGAGGAGGGGGGAGGAGCAAGGGGCTTAACACATGCACTACTCGAATATTGCTCTCCAGAAGGCTTTTCACTTTTTTCAACAGAACTATTAGAACCAGCAAGAGGCTGAACTGTGAAAAATACCTAATTCCAAGCATTTAGATTTAATAAAAAAACTGAGAAAAAGGAAAAGCAAGCTAACCAGAAAAGACCCTTAAATAAAAGTAAAGCCTTTTGAAACATACCTGTTTCTGAAATGTTGGTTACATACACAAGCTGAATTAAGCCGGCAAATTCCTGTAAGAACTACTCGTGTAAAATAAGCTTCCTTACAGAGTCTGAGACAAACGCTTAAAATAAATTATATCCTGGCTTAGGTACCTCTCATCTTATCAAAGAGCAGCAAGACCGCATGGCAGGGCTCAGCCCCACCGCACCCAAGAAAGGCGAGCAGGACTGCTCCAGAGCTGGTGGCCAGTTCCAACCAAGAATCCAGACCACAGGAGGTGTCACGGTGTTGAGCCGGGTCTAAGGTCAAGCTGGGAAGTCAACGCATAGGTCAGGTCTACTGAACACCGGGCAGATGCAGAGCGACTGAAGAGGGCTGAGGCCACGCCAGGAATGAGGTCCAGATCAAGGGGCTCTCCGCACAACAACAGGCATGGCTGTGGGCAAGCAGAAGACCACCACTCCTCCAGAACAGCCCAGGTAGAGACTGAGGAGGGCCTAAGGGCTGAACTTTCTGGGCATGGGTGGAGGCCTCAGGTGCGGCTGGTCAGGACCATTAAGGCTTATTAGCGCCCTCAGGGCCCTGATTGGTTTGTGAACAGGTGTATCACTTTCTGAGGCTAAAAAAACCCCATCTTTTACAAAATGCTGTTTCCATCCCTCCCATCCCATTATTCTTACCTAACAAGCAGACTTGGCCCAGTAACACCACTTAAAAAAAGCAAATTTGACCTCTCTCACAGTAATTTGCAAAGATGGATATGTATTTTAATTTCAGTAAATTCAGACTTGAAAATAGTGCTCTTTGTTTTGCCATATCTATGCTGAGCTAAATGCAGAATTTTGGTCAGAGTTCTGGTCACATATGTTCCAGGTAACTTCCAATTCATTGCCTCCCAGGTCTAAAAGACATGGTATCTCACAAACAGCTCCAAAGCACCTGCAGTATTTTCCAAAGCTTGGAATTTAATGCCAAAATAAGAAATCCTAATACTTTCAAGGCATAATGGCCACTTAAGATGGAACCTCTACTCAGTAGAAAGATCTTATGCTGCCTTTAATTTAGGCGGTTTTGGAACTTCATATATTAAACATCTTATAAATTCATCAACACTATAGAAATCAGAGCAGAACACATAACAATGCTTTACGTAAACGTATTCACAGCATGTGGCTTGTGGTTCTTCATAGATTATTACTATACGCATATAAACACATACATACAGTCCTATCCCATGGTCCCATATATATACACTCCTATACATGAAGTCCAACTTTTCCAAAAACACGAAGGACTAGATCCTCTGCTCGTTTTAGCTCCACTAAAAATCCATAAAGATGCAACAGTTTAAGGTGACTGGCCTGTGAAATTCACTGGTTTGGTCATCTTTATAAGACTGGAAGGAGGACCAGAGTTTCAAACACAGTTAGTTTACATTAAATAATAACCTAGCTATGATTTTTGGACTGATGCCTCATCAGAAAGAGAGACTGTGCCTCCAGTGCAGAGACTGGGAGGTAGTAATTCACAATACTATCGTTTGAAAGCATCTGTTTCCTTCTGCTGTCCTTTCTACTCTGCTGTTATTCAATGTAAATCAAGTAATATGAGACAGCAACACTCTCAGCTAAATTCTGTGTCATCCTTCCACCCGTTACCACCTTTCACCCTTTTATACTGCATCCCACTCTTACTATGCTGTCCTTTGGTGGGAAGATGGAACTTAATCCCTGGGAAGCGAAAAAGGAAGAAAAATTAAGCTAATCTTTCAATTACAGAAGAAAACAGTCAACCTGGATTCTAGATAAAAAACAAACTCAAGCAATACCTGTATCTTTATGAAACATGCTGGCATGCTTGCAGCCTGACTCTGCAGAGTTCCTCCTGCAAACACAGAATTGCAGCTGCCAGAAAGCTGGAAACAAACTGCATCAGCATGGTGAATACTTAATACTTATTGAAACATGGTACAATAAATGCTGATTACTCTCAATGCAATCTATGTATCTCCTATTGCATAACTGTACTGTTTCCCAAACCCACAGTAATGACAGAAAGGTAAGGAAATACATGGAAGCTTCATTTGAATTCAAAGTGGGAAAACATCCCAGTGGGAGACATCGCGTGACACTGCCAGCATATTTTTACCAATGTACTTAGCACCGATCATCAAAAAGAGCGGTACCTTCAGCTTTCAGTTAAGAATGGCATCTTCAACCCTACAAATTCTATGCAGGCCTCAAAGCCGAATGCAAAAGCCATTTTGAAATACTCAGTTTTCAGAGTCTGGACATTATACTTCTATTGGAAGACCTTTCAAGTATTTTACAGACCTTATACAACTGAACCCTACAATTCCTTTCCTGGTTTTGGGTTCGTTTTTCTTTTTGGCAACCCTCCCTTACCCCATCCATGTTACAGATGAAGATACCAATTCACAGAAGAGCTGCCCAAAATCATGAAGCAATTCAACAGTAAGTTCAGGACTATAACCCATATCTGACTTCCAGCCCTGAGTTTCCATCCAAAGAAGCATCCGGTTTTGAGACAAATTTTTGTTGGTATATTTCGTAGATTAAGTTTTTGAGGCAAAAAGCACTGTCATTTGTTTCTGTGTTTAAAAACAGATGGTCTTAGTGAAAGGAACGTACATCTTGCATAAAATAGTGCCTTGGGCTGTTACCCTTTACTAGTATTTACTAAAATTTAACAGCATGTTCAGGACTGTACCTTCCACAAAGCACCGGGATTCTGTCAAAGAACTTAGCTTAAATGAAAGGATGAAGACAAAAAGTTAGATACATCCGTATTCTGCAGCTTAATCAAGACAGATTTTTGTTGTTAAATCATTTTAAAAATTTGAAGCTATACCACCCTGTTAAGCAGAGCTTTCAAATGATTTAAATCTGTCTTACAATTAAGTCATTTTTCCTTGAGCTTCTTACACAGGTACAAAAGACTAGTATTTAAACCACAGAAAAAGGAGCCGAGAAAGAGACCATCAACTATTTTATGCTGGGGATCAATTCTCTAACATTTCTTCAGCAAAATTTCACTGAAACAGGTCTACATAACTTTGAGTACTTGACTTCAGTTAAATATCTATCTTTTAGATAAAAGTCAGTGCCAAGATAAATTAACTCCTGGACAGTACTTGGCAGACAAGGCCTCAAAACAAGGCTGATGCTGTGAAGTTGAATAAATTTTAAATATCAATCTGGGCATAAAGAGAGGACAGATTTGCCAGCCCAGAAATTTATTTTTCAGGAGGGAAATTCCTATCCTTTGCTTATACTTCCCTTTGGAACAGTCTGCAGTTACTAGTCTCTCCATTATTTAATTCTAAGTATCAAATACACAACATATGAATTAGAAATACTTTCCAAAGAAAAAAGGTTTTATTATTTCCTGTTGCGTATCTTCTGACTAACCAATTTCTTTAACAGCTCAATTAGAGAAAGCCTTTGAAAGGCCAAATATATTTGGCATGATTAGTTTACCAATAATGACAATGCTGTAGCTTTTAAAAACAGAAAGCGTGCCATACAGAAATCATAAAAGATGAGCTGCTCAGATTTTTATATTTTAACTAAATAAGAGAAACATTTTATTTCCAAGCCTCCAGGTTCCATTTACCAAGATACACTTACTTTTATGAGCAGACAAACAGAGAAGTACAATGTGTGAAGACCTCATCTATAGCATGTGCTGGAGATCAATGAGGGAAAAGGAATTTCATGCAATAAACAAAAATTATTGCAAGCCCCAGAATAAATAAATATTTGCAGCTGGAATAAGCATGTGATCAAACTCACAATCCCCTCTTTGCCCACAAAGCAGAGTTTATTTTGATGTCACCAACAGCAGCTGGAGGAGAGCCAGGAAAGAAAGGAAATGTACAGATTTGTTTTTCCAAGCAATAATTTGAAATTCTTTTCTATTAGTTCTGTGTGCCCAGTAGTTCTTTGTGGTCTTTGAAATAGAGTTTTCCTAAAACTTTCAGTGGAAGCAAAATTGAATGCTAAATTTTATAACAATATCGAGAATTCTCTCCTCAATATATAATATTCTTGTATTTTTTTCTGTAATTGAGGCCATCACTTTGCTCGGACATACCATAAACTGCCACCACTGTTTTGGTCTAACATCCCCATTGAAACATTTATGGAAGACGCATCACAATTTCAATGTGCTAAACAGAGATATGTCTCCAAAGTTAATCATAAAACCAGTTCATATTTCTGATGTATTTGCTTCAGGGCATAAATAATTCCACCTTACAATAAGTGTTTTAATACCATGTTTTATTCAGCGTGAATATACGGTGAAAAATTCTGAATCACCAAAAACGCTTAAATAAAATGGACTATTAAAAGCTACTTCCATGCACACAAACACACATTTGAGTATTTTAACAATATGATAACTTCAGTGAAACCTAAAGACACACCAACCTTCAGGATCTAGCACTAAGAAGAGCGAGTACATTATCCTGGCTCTGCTCACTTCCATTTGTGCTTGCCAAACGCATGGGGCCAATTCAAACCAGCAATACACATAATGTAGGGCTGTTCTCAAAGGAATTCAAAGAAACAAGTATGCTCTTTTGCAATTCAATAAACCACTTTTTCTCACGCTCAAGTGGTGACCTCCTCTTAAATACGCAAGTCACAGAAGAGAAGGTGCAGCCAAAATCCAGGGTTTGTCAGATAAAATAATCTACATTTAAAGAGGAATGGCCAGGCAATGTAAACTTCAAAATTTTGTTCATATAATAGAAAAAGAAGAAAAAAGGGAACTAGTGCTGTGGCCTAAACTTGGACACAATTGAAGAACCGGGAGAGACCAAAGTCTGAAGCTCAGTCAACAGAAACGCAAACAGATTTTCAGCATCTATTATTGAATGCACTCACATGCATCACGCTGCACAGCAACGTAGCAGGGTGGTGGCCATATGTACTCACAGTTGCCTACCAGATGCATTCTTGAATAGCTGTAATGAGGTCTCAGATCAAAAGTATGTCCCCAGATCTAACACTGATTACATGGGATTTTACAGAAGATCAGCCTGCCTGCCTATAAAATGGGACTAATTATATTTGTCACCTATGCAAAGGGCTTCACAGTCCATGTCTGAGCAGCACAATACAAGATTCAAGCACTGCCCGCTACAGGGGTCATACCAGGAGACAGTGCAAATGTCAGCTTTGCCAGGGAGGAAAAAAAGTGTGCTTTCACCTGCTTCAGAAGGGGAAAGTTTGAAGAAGAGAGGATAAAGTCCAAGAATATGGGTGGTAAGAGGGGATAACCTTGAGTGCCTGCTACTGCAGCAAAAGATAGCAGGAGAAAGTCATCTTCAATTTGCAGGCAGGGCAAGGGCCACAGAAAGTAGCAAAAGGTCACCACAGTGGAACCACTCAAACACGGCATGTTTCTAACCTAAACTGTCTCTTAACTTACCACACTGGGTACGGATGCCTGAGACAAGACTTGCCTGCTCAGAGCATTTCCCAAATAATTTTTCCCCCCCCGTACGTTTAACTCAGTAAAGTCATTTCGATGTAGTTCGACTACAGACAGAGATGGGGAAGAACTAGCACATTTCTTTATTAGGAAAAAAAAATAAATCTAAATCTTAAAAGGCTAACAAAAAGGAATAACCACGCTGCAAAACAAGCATGGAGAAAGTGCCCTTTTACTCTAGAAGTACAGAGGAATGGTTTAGAATCCACAAAACCCAATAATATTCTGTTTTACATCTCATTTCATTGTGGCATATGCTTTAAGTTAAATGCATACATTCCCTTGACATCAATGGGGCTGCTTGTGTTAAAAGTTCAGCAACAGTTGGAACACTGTCCTAAATCAAGTGCATCTGCGACTTGAGTGAACAGTGTTTGTGACACAAATTGTTGCTGAAATGTTTGGTTTTCTGCACCTCCAGAAGTGCAAAGGCTTGTAAATACAACTGTAGCAAAAAGCTACTACACTTCAGAGTGTTCACTTTCCCATGTAGTCATTGTGGCTCAGCACAGTCCATCCTTACATCTGGCAACCGCAAGTCTCTGAGTCTGTAAGCACACACTGTGTCTGGCTAGCTTCTCTTTTAGTGCAGATAAATTCCGCAAAGGGTTTTTTAAAATGTATTTAAAAACAAGGTGCTCAAATAAGATGACTTCCACACAGCAAACCTGTTTATTGGCAAAGAAAAGAAAACAGAGCAAACAAAAACCCTTTAAACAAAACCATGTCAGGAAGAACGCTGCTCTAAAGTCCTGCTGGACTGGAATGCAAGATTTCGATGACAGGGGTTATCTTATTTTTTTTCTGAAGTGCTGTTAAATACGTTATTTCCCCCCAGAGATGCATTTTAAAGTTAGTGAACATACAAATTATGTAAAAGAGCTCAATTAAAGGATTCACAATGATCATTAAGGAAGGCTGAAGGAATTATAACTAACGTGTCACGAAATACAAATGAATCACAAATAGCTTTACTATAAGCACACATGCTGGTTTCAAGAGCCTACATATTGCTCAAACATCCTCAGTCACAAAATGATTCATTCAGCCAGCGCATTAAAAAAAAAAAAATCCTTCATCGATTCAGGTTCATCACCTCAAATAATATTCTATAACACGTAGGAGAGTCCTCCTGTCATCTGTCACCATTATTTACTTAACACAGGAGCCATAAAAATGATCCATATAGTGACTAAAACAGTCCACTATTGACAACTTCCTGATCTCTTTCTCTTTCTTTTTTGGCAGAAAAGATCTTATTTAGGACATTTTAACTACAAATGAAGGTATTGTGTTTCTGAGGCCACAGGTTAGCTGGTAGTTCCTTGAAGCTTTCCAGAAAGTAACAAAAAGGAAAAACAACCAGAGCACCACATTAACATCAGTCAGAGGCACAGAAAATTCATCTGTTGTTAGAACTACCTTGAGCCAGGGAATTTCTTCCAACACATTTCAAGCCCTGTCACATTCATTACATTAAGTTCTGCAAACCTCACATCATGAGCCATATAATGAATGCTTTTTCCTCAAACAAAGGAAAAAATAAACTTAAAAGCAGTGTGCAAGAGTGGTGCTTTACCTGTTCTAAAAAGAAACACAATCAACTGTCATCGACACCCATGAAAAATTAAAATGTCTTTTTAAGAATGATCTCCAAAAGCTAGATAACTATAACTCCCCCGAGGGGAAATAAATAAATTTAAAAAAAAAAAAAACCACACATACAACTATTTGCAGTGTCTTGCTTAACATACCAAAGACTTTAGCTGTTAGCAAATCTCCACTTATACTGGGAATCCTTTCCTCTGAGACTACAGGGACTGGAATTCCCTCTGAATTTTTTCCCATGTTGACCTCTATTACAGCACTTGGGAAACCTCATAACCACGACACTGTTGCCGAGTTACTGTTGGTTCTACAAGTTGTTGCCTGCTTCTTCCTAAATGCTGAACAATTTCACATCCATTTTAAGTCGTCAGGAGCACAGGTACGACTGCTGCAGGAATATACATACAGAAATTAAACGCAATCCTCACTGAAGTTAATACTAATGCTCCTGGTATTACTGCTGGTGCAGTTTCCAAGGTTACAACAGTAGCTGTGACTCCATCCCTGGTCTCCACAAAGTGATCTAGTTGTATTTCTGACCTATAACACTTTGGCAGAATTGGGTTACAGAGTGACAACAAGCCTAAGAAGACTGGCAGACCTGAGGGGACAGCAAGAGGCAATCAGAAGATGATAATCTCTCACTGCAGCTAAAAGAGGGTGATGGATCATAGCTTAACACAACAACCAAACACTATGAGAGAGGAGGACTTTGTTACATGACAACAGAGCTCAGTATCAGTTATGCCAGAACACAGTTACAATTGTATATTGTATCAAACCTATTAAAGAGTTAAAACTTCCTTCTGCTGGAAAAAAGCTACGCAAGTCAAATACTCAACGTGTCTGTCAAAACCAAAAATGCAAGAGGAGGTCTCATAATCCTAAATTGCTTTTAAATTGTACTTGCGTGGAGTGTATCGGTGTGATTACATTCAGCAACGAATTGATGACGGGCTTTTTAAAAACAAACAAACAGAAAAAAACAGCCTACTAATCACCTACACAGATTTCAAAAACAAGACTAAGTCTACCCAGAGGAAAAAAGAAAAACCAAAACAGTTTCCACAGCTGCAGAAGGAATGAAACAGATGGTAAACCTTACAGAAGAGTATATCCGTGCTGAACAAACACCAATATGTTTTTGGTCAATAACATTTCAACTGTCAGAAACAGCATGGGTAAAAATGACTTACTCAAAGATTCAACCCTATCCCTAAAATTCAGAAATATTGTTAACAAGATTACAGATGTCCTCTATTGTCAAACTACACAAAGTTAAATGCCACTCACCTTGTCAGGTGACTACTCAGCAATGGAAATTCTTTAACGCATTTCATACTTAAAAGACTGGATTCCACACCACACAGATGCCATGCTGCAGACCAGGCTTCACATGTGCCAGGACACGTCCAGGACTGCTGCACCCAAAGTATAAACTCCCATTTCAACCACCTATGAAACACACTGGCCGGTTCTCCAAAGACCTGCAGCAACAAGACTACTCAAGGGTAGTTTAACCAAAAGAACCTCAGAGATTTCCACAGGGAGGAGAAGCAAAAACCAAACAGTTGCTTCAGTTCTACAATCTACAATGAAGGAGGAATAAAAAACAAACACAAAAAAAGTAAAAGAAGAGCAAAGCAAATGCCAAATTTAAAAAAATATAGAGGTAACTGAATAAAGTGTTTTTCTTCCATTTTTAATTATCTTTACCACTTCAATAAAAAAAGAAATCTCAAGGATAAATGCAATGTTTTTAAAAAGCAAATATATTGGATTGAAATTACATTTTTTCCTTACATTCAGATGCCAATACCAAAAGAGTCAAAGGAAACACATTACAAGTTCTGTTCACTGGGTTTCGTATCTCTAAAGCTCAACTACATTCCAGGTATTCAAGATTTCTTCCTTACAGTGGAAGGATCACCACACTTTCGCTCTCCATCAGAAAATGCTATGTCATACTCCAAGGTTTTCTGAATATTTGGGTCCATTCCCCAGACGGAGGTTCTGGCAATTCAGTAAAGAAGTCAGTGACCTGGAAAATCATTCTGGAAAAACACAATGCATATGCTCTCTTAAAGTTGCAGGAGGCAAATTAACATGCTAGCATTTTCACAGTTATTGACACATCAAGTAAGGCATATCCAAAGCACATAAGGAATCAAGGACACGTTTTATGCTGTTTTCTGTTGATTATTCAAGTTACTGAAAGGTACATCCACTTTTTATTTATATACACATGCAGATCCCACCTAAATTATATGTAGATCATAAGAAACCAGCAACTTATAGATCATTTCCCAGAACTGAACTATAACCATGGCTAACTTGAAACACAACACAGTGTCGTGCACTCACAAAAATATCAAAAAAGACCAGATGACAACACTATCCGATCTTCAAACTCTCCTTTGACCACAGTTGAAAAATAAAACAGCACAAATCCCCTTATGCACTGTAGACATGCCCCCCCAAAGATGACATTATCAAGTAACAACCCTATATTTTTTGATTGTTATAAAATAAAACTGTTTGAACAAAAGTGCTTTAGAAATCTGCATCTATAACTTTCTTAAAAAACACAGCCACAGACGTGATTTATTTGATAGATCAGAAGCCGATTTGGAGCATGTGCACAGAAACACGTGAGTCTGCTGTTGGTCCATCTTACTATAAATTAGGAATGGTAGATGAAAACCAGTTTTATCTTTTGGCTAAATGTGCAGTTCTTAAGCAAATTAGTCTCATCACTCATTCGCTTTTTCGCTCATCTTGCTTCAAAGTAATATTTGGGGCTATTTAAAGCAACAGTGATTTTGAAAAGATCTCAAACCCTCATACATCAAAGGAGGCAAAAACTTCAACTGCTCTTGTCAACACTTCCTCCAAAGGACGGACATCAACAATGAAGCAAGGTTTATTAAACCCACTTTAGAGAAATTTATACCCATTTCCAAAATATGGCCATTTAATCTTCCCCTATTACATCAGGAAGAAAAAAGCCACCTAAAAAAGCTTCTAATAACACAGACTAAATAAATAAGTTATTTAAAGTTTAAAAATAGGGGGGTTTGCCCTTAAACAACTATTTTTTAGCCTTAAAAAGATTTAATTTTCACAACATTAGAAAAAAGTTCAAATTTAACCTTCAGGTTCTGCTAAAGCAAATTAGCATGCCCTGAGGTATACTCTTTGCAGTTTGACAAAGAAATATCCTGAGTTAAATTAATGAGACACCTCTGCCACACATTAGTAAAACGTAGATCTGATAAATTCTTCTGAAAAATACAGCATCAATGAATGAGAGACAGCGACAGAGAGATGCAGGGCTGCAATATCAAGTCTCACCACAACCACTGGGGACACAACTGTCCCGCTGGTAGGCAGTCATGCTCAGGTACCAGACACCGCAAAAACAGAAGAGCACCTGTATCCCAGTTCAGTCCAGCACAGCAGATGGAAACTTCAAGTAAATTTGCGTTTGCAAGAAAGTAGCAACTGGAATTGCATATGATGAAGCTCAAATATATTTCCTTTCTGCTGACTATTCTGCTTTATGAGTGCGACACCTTAAATTGGCTTGTCCATTTGTTTGAAGACAGTTGGAGCCTTGATGGAATCACCTCCTCTCTATGAGCACGCACTTGCTATTGAAACCATGGGGTTTTAGGCCCTTGCAGACCTGGTCCTAGGTGTTTTAATGGCCATGCTGCTGACCTCTGGAGATAGCACCCTCTGGGGGGAACTCACTGCAGAGGGTTAGCAGAATCCAAGTAACATTTACATCACAAAGAAGTTGTCTCAACAAACTTTCAGCAGCTTCACACAGACCTTATGGCCACTGGCAGATGGCTATGGTTCGCTTCCTGTGCCATCTCTTTTAGAGCCGTTTAGCTGTGATCACAAGGCACTTAAATGAAGTCTCTCTCCCACTTAGCGTGTTGTTTGCCACCTCCAGTAAATTCTAAGATCCTGCAAAGAACATCTTTTATGCTACCACATATAGGAAAAGGAAGAGACTACAAGACTGATGATTTTGTAATAGCCCTCCAGGCAGTAAACGCTTCAATACCATACACAGTTTATTTTACTATGGCACCAGATTTTTAATCGCCTAACATCCTATGTGCATGGCTACACACAATAAAATTCACTTCAAAACACTAACAATTCTCCTGAATGTGATAAAAGAGGTGTCATTTGGCAAACTTAGGATAGTACAAAGTTCCAATAGGAGAGAAGGGTGAAAAAAAAAAGGTAAAAAAAAAAAGCATGTTCTTTTATGTCTCACCCAGAAGGCAGGCAGTTGTATTTAAATTTTAAGCTGATTTAAATGTATGGCCTCTGTAAGCAAAACCAGCCCTCATTTAAACACTTTCACAAGGACGTTTTAGATAGTTAAGAAAGCCTCTTAAAGTCTTTCTCTATGTTTTAAGCATTAGACTAGTCACCTAGATTGCTTCCCTATCTTGCATTATCCTGCAGGTCTGACATACTTCCTCAACCACTTCTCCATGTTCTAAAAACTAAATTTAAGAAACAAATTTAAAAATGGCAAATCCATGCAGATTTTTCAGTTTTGAATCTCCTAATCTTTGCAAAGATTCATATAAGTAGAGAGTATTTTTCTCTGTTGAGCCTCACACCATGAAGAGCTAAAAACCTAAGTTAAAGCCCCCTTCCTGTACGCGCTTCTTACTATTTACATTAAACACACTACAAGTACCAATATTCTGCATCCTGGAATGATATCTAGCCATATATCTGGAACAGAAAGGAAACACAGGATACTGGTGGAGACTAGACCTTCACCTAGTCACTTCAATTTTTTTTTACCACCTATACATTTCAGTAGCAAATGTAGTAGTCTATACAAGTTTATTGCTTAAAACTTTTAAAAACTTTTCCTTAGTGAGTTGAGGAAAAAAAAGGAAAAGAAAAAGGCAGTACAGCAGAGGGGAAGAATGGGGGATGAGAAACATTTATTGCTTTCTCTCTATATGAATGTTCACAAGGTGACTGATAACTCAGAGAGAAGCGGGACAGATAGCAAGAAATTCTGACGCAGTGTGTTAACGGAGATGTCTATCCACGTTTCAATCAGACTGCTCCCAATGAGACTGCAGAAGACAAAAGCAGAATCAGAGTAGAAGAAAAATTCTCAAAAACTGTATACATTCAAATTTTTCTTTCTGTAAAATTGCAGCAACTGGTAGAGAAATGAGACTAATATAATCTACAAAGATGTAAACAAGCTTAGAAAAAATAAGCCATTCTGCATTCCCCCCTGCATATTTCAAGTCCTTTTCTCATTTCTCTTTTATATAAATCTACACTTGAGCACATGTTTCACTTCATTTTTTTTTTAAGATTTGCAGTTATATGCATATGCTTAAGGGGAACACTCATGTTGAAAAAACAGTAATATAAAAACCAAATAAATAGTATCCTCACTGCAATCCCTACATAGGTCCAGCTGGAAGACAGCAAAGCCGACAGAACTTCCATGATATCAGGAATCATGCCTGGAAAAGTCCAGTCAATTCTTATTCTCTCCAAAGCCTTTTCATTTTAACATCTTCAACCAGTGCTGAAAGGCATGCTGATTCCAGAAACTCCACTGTCTCCAAGCTACTTTTGCCCAGGTTCTAAGATAAATTTGTTCCGTGTTATTTTTTCCCCTCTTCCACCACAGACCAGATTTTCAACAAAACAACGTCACCTCTGACACCATTTCTTCATCCTCACTGATTATTCTGTTTCTGAAATTTGTTATTCCTAAGACGACTTTGAATGGCTTTACTAGAGAGGAATTTTCTCCAGCCTAGTAGTTGGCCTAGTATGCATTTCCATCTTATAGCGGGGTAAGAGAAATCTCATACCTTGAAGCCTTCAGGTAAAAAGCGGAGAGAGATTTACGAGTGCTAGTTGCTACTGAGACCCTCAGCCCTTGAAACCCTAAAATCTATTTAGAACATAATGAAAGAAGAAAACAAACAAACAGTCACAAACAGATGGTACAAAGAGAAGAAAAGGAAAGTGTAAATTGATTTGGCGAGGACAATGTTGGAAGATGTCTACAAGTACTTAATAGAGTTAAATGTTTAAAAAAGAAAATCATTTCCCTGTAAGTTCAGACACCGAGGTGGTAAATAGCGCCGTATGTCATACCATATGTCAGTCAGCAAACAACCTTACCAAACCATCTTTCAAAAAGCATTCTCTAAAGCTACATGTTACTCACATTTCCCCACACAAACAGGAACTACCTTACTTCAAAGCAGTGATGCAAGAAAATTCACATGCTGTTCAAACTTTAGTCCTTTCAAGCATCAGGCAAATCAGCCCACAACGAACAAGTTCAGTGCCTATAGAAGGCGTCAATGTATTCTGCAAAGAATTGATGCCATTGACACATGCAGAGCTAAGACCGCACAGTTACTGAATCCACGTGCTACCCCCACTTAAAAACAAAGATTTTTTTTTTTTCCGCCACTGTCTTAAGTGACAAGGGCAGCCCGAGTTCTAAGGAGTTATCGATTTGTTAGACTTGCTGAACACAGACCTTCCGAACCAACTAAAAAAATCCATGCGTTGCTGTCATATGCTTTACAAGGTCTGTTCTTCCAAAAGGAAGGGTTAGCCTTTGAATACCACATAGATCAGTCCGATTTAGAATATGCAGCATTTGGGAAGAGAACAAGTTGCTTAAGATGATATTTTGGAACATCAAATACCTTTCAAGATGATCTCTCAAATACCTCCTTCTTACACAGTCACTGTCTAGCCCCTCATACAGCACTTGGTCTAGCAACTTGCTAGCAAATTTGAGGCACGAAGTAGAAAGCCTTAAGAGCTAATACTTTAACTCATCTATACGTGCTCACACATTAACATTTCAAATGCTTCCATCTTAATTTCTAAAAGTCCTTATGGGTAGGTAAACTATCAGTCATGCTCATACCACTAGTCAGAAATGAGATTTTACTTTATTTTAAGAAAACACCACAGTCCCTCCACTCTCAAAGAAGTCTGCTATGATGCAGCATGAAGAATGCCTTCCCGGAAGGGGAAGAAGACAACCTTTATCAGGGTATGCATGAGCGCTACGTGTATATGCACACACTTAGGCCCAGAAATTACTTCCAGACATAAAAAACCACAACAAGTCACTCCTATGCGTTACTGTCATCTCTCACTGAAGCTGCTATATTTGTAAAAATAGCTTTAAAAACTTGTGAAAGGTATTCAAGTTCATATCTCCCAATGTTATTTTTAACCAGGAGCATTTTTGCAGCGTATGCTTCAGAAAGGCATCAGATCTCTGCCTCTCCTAAAGCTTAGCCCATCAGATTTCACATACCGGTTACCAGACACGGATGGTCCAGAATCATGAGGTTATTCAATTACCAATACCTTTCCCTATTGTCACAGTACCTGAGAAACTACAATGCAAAAATTATTTTCTGACTTGTTTGTTGATGTCCAATTTATCACTGTGAACACTTGAGTAGCTTCCCGAAATCCAGTAACATTTCACAGAAGGAAGACCTATAGAAGATTTTACGCTTTGTGCATCATAGATGATGGGGCTGCAGTCAACTGAGACATTTTCAGCCTTCTATCAATCAAGATTCGCTGCTCTTGTGTATCCAAAAAAGACGGAGAACAGAAGACATAAGGCCCAATAGGAAAGCATGTTATTTGAAAAATTTTGCTAATAAAATCTCTACAGTTATTTATAGAATATAAGACTAGACTTGATAGTTCAGAACTCAAAAAACTTTTAACAACTTTCTCACATGGACATTTTATTCACATTTTGTATTCAAAACAAATCTCAGTATTCATATTGACCCTTAAGTCAGCCTAAGTCACTGCATTTCTAACAAATTGAAAAAAGACATTTAAATCACTTCAAAGAATCCTCCTCAGAATGCACGTACCAAATAATTAGGAGCTCTTGAACCACAGCAGGAAACGCTGAAAAGACCTTCCCCCAAACAAAGCTGGAAGCATCATGCTGTCAGCAAGTTTTTCTGAGATGACAAGGTCACGAGGTTAAGTATAACAGGGGTTTCTGGCATTAGTTACAGGATTCTGCTGACTTAGCTGTTCATACTGAAGAATTCTTCAAACCTGTTTAACGGGTTGTCAGCTTTCTACTTCGCAAGCTAAGTTTCATGTTCATTCGTCATGCAAATTGGCACAACCTCCAGCACAAATTACAACACTTTACACCAAAGCTGGAGTTCATTATCAAAACACCAGTGAGGGGCTACCCATTTTCATGAAGCACCCCAGTTTATAAAAAACTATTTTGAGTTTATAAAGCTTGTTAAACATTTTGACCTTGGGTCTGTTATGTCAGAATCTAACCCAGACAGGAATACTGTATCTATGCATTTTTCATGCGAGCTAGCATTTCAAGTCCCTTATCTTCAGCAGTAACAAGTTCACGCAGTTTATTTATTAATGAATATTCCCTCCTATTGTTTGTGAGAAAAATGGATGTTTCACAAAGCTTTGCTGTTCTCCAGACTCTGGTCACGTGGAGTTAATTTGAGAGATTGCAACCTTTGGATTATAATTCCTGCTGTTCCGTTTCTCCAGATGAGATGAAGAGTCTCGATTTTGCCATTCCTATTTTATTCTCCAAATGCCTGCTACAGGTTTTCAAACAGGAATGTACTCCCCAAATCTGTTTTAGAACGCAAAACAACAATTACCTAGGAAAAATCTTGAAAACCAAGCATTAATTTCTCTTCTCCTTATTTTAAACCTTAGGAAGAATTAGAAAGATTTAAGAAGGCAGATTGAGAGAAACCTGCTATTTGCCATAGATTCCAAAGCCATATATCCTTTTATTTGCCACTCCTGTAACACAGAAGTTGAGACCCAGGTTTTCTGAAGTGCAATTTTGCATATCTGCTCCCACACGCTGCTCTCAGTGGCGCACACACACACAGACCTTTAGCACTTTGTGCCTACAGGAATACTCAAAAAGGGAAATTCCAACATGCATATGCATAAGTTAACACTCAGATGGAAATCCAAAACTACACAGAGAATTCAGAACTACATTTCTTAATGTATTCAAATTTTTGGAAATATTAACACATAAACGAGAGAAGCAACACAGCCTCCAGAACTAGCCAAAGCACCCAGTGCCAGGAATTTCTGCACAACTGTCCCAGCAATCACTGACAATACGGCCCTTGGCAAATCCTCCAACATCTCCACTTTAAGGGGTTCCTTGTCCAAAAGGGTAGGGAGTATTTTTAATTCTCTCAAAGGACTATTATGAAGATTAATTAAGGTCTGAGCAAAGCTTTGAAGATCAAAACTGCTATGCTGTTATTTAGTACTAAAGAACAACAAAGTGCATTCTTGTTGCCTATAATTCAACTTCATAGAGAAAACAGTGAAAGAGCACATGTGCTCAAGTGCATAAATTAATTCTCCTTGCCCTGACAAGCTGTGATTTGCATAACTGCATTTTTAGTCACCAAAACCCCATCAGTAAATCTATACTCATCCCTTTGAAATATTTTAAAGGCCTTAAGGAACATAACCAATATAGTTTCTCTTCTGATTCTTTTCCAGGATAAGCTTTTCCTATCAGATATTTCTGCCTCAGTTCAGCAATGCCTTTTATCCTATATGGAGACCTAGGGTTACTCACATGCTAACATTAGACACATTCTAAAGTGCTTTGCCAAATTAGAAATTCAATACCTATTTGGGATGTTTCCATCCAAAAAGAGGAGACAGGGTGGCAGCACAGGGCACTAGGTAATTTTTTGGGGGGTGGAAAAAAAAGAAGTTTTTAAAAAAAAAAAAAAAAAATCACAATTATTTTGAAGCTCTGTTTTTTTGACCAGCTTTCCCATCAGAAAATTAATAATCTACACAGCAAAGTATTTCACAAAAATGTCCACTACTGAAGTATGTCTAGAAATACTCTATTGTACAGTGTATTGCTAATCTTCACTCCCTTTAAATGCTTATGCACATACAACTTAAGTAATTTACTAGAAATGCTACCCCATTTCTATTCTATTTGTATTCTTAAAACATGGAATCGTCTGTGTTTTTGTGGAGATGCTGCCAAAATACAAAAGGTGAGTAGTAGTAACACAAACTAAAGAAAAAAAAATTAAAAATCCAGAATAACTACTCTCAAGTCTTGCCACCACAACTGTGTTTTCCTGATCTTATTCAAACAGCTACAGCAGGAGATCAAGTTGTTCTCCAGCATCCCAGCACTGGGATGTGACAGTGCCAATATTTAAAGAAAACAAGAATACAAGCTGCTGGACCTAGAGGACAGGGAGCACTGAAAACTGATGTAACCTGGACAGCTACTTCCACCCTTACACTTTAAAGAAATCGCTAACAAAGGGTCCAGTATCTGCAAGATGCCGAGCATCTCTCTGGTGTGTCAGCAAACATCACCTCTTCACAGGAAATGCTTACACTTCATTGGATTACATTTTGGCTCTATTCCCATTACCTTAGTTTGCACTCATAAGATTCTTAAAATCTGCAGCACATTCTTATTAAAAACACAGATATCAGATTGTGAACTTCTGTACTTTTTAGACTGCTTTCAGGAGAAAGTTGTGCTTTATTTAGCAGCCATATGGCATCCCTCCTCCACACACATGTTTTCTACCGATAAGAACTGACAAATTAAGTTTTCTAAAACACTGATCTGTATGTTTTCATTTCCAATTTTAATCTTAGAAGTTAACTGTGGTTTAATTTTTAAACCTGGCATTTGACAAACAGGAAATGCAAGGGGTACCTATAGCAAATGATGCAATCACGAACAACTTTTCATGTAATATAGGCTAAAATGTTCAGAAAGCTACAAAGCTGTATCCCAGACAGCTAAATTCTCCCTAAATTAATACAATATGGCTACATAACTAAATAGCCAAGGATGTATTGGCTTCCTTATACAATTTGGAATTGCTCTATGCATGGATGACTGAAAGTATTAGGTAAAGAATACTCCCTATAGTGAAATTGTATTTTTTAATACTTGCGTATTTCAAGCTGTTGTATATCTTAACAGAGGAACCAAAAGCACAGTGAAAACCAACTAGTATACTGTAAAGAACTTCAAAGACACAAGGACAACCACCATACAGTATTCCCATGCTCCTGGCAGCCAGGTTTACATACCACCTGCAAGACAGAAAGCTGAATTTCCCTATAATGCAGCCTAATTTTGTAAAAACTGCAGCCAAAGGTTAGAAAGAGGACAACAGTTTTAAGAAGCAAAAGGAAACATTTGAGATATGCTGTCATTTGGGATGGCTGAGGAGGCAGGATGAACATACAACATAAAAATCTGACTGCCACCCCATCATGAAGAAAAAGAGGGACTGAAGACTTAATTTAACACTCCAAAAAATAAATCGTTTTCCCCTCTAGCAGTGAGAGGAATCACTGCTCAAAATACTCATCTGTCAACTAAATCATGCCTGGTGCTTCTCCTCTTTCTGGTATCTAGAGCTTTTCCAATTCTTTCTGTAGTTTTCTGGGGAGCAGGGACCGAGAGAACAGTGCAATCAATGCTGTCAGCAGCCAAACTGGCTGCAGCCACCTGAACACCGCTCCCCTGCAAACAGACAGAGAGTGTCCTCTCCAACAGCGACTGAAGGAAGCCAGGTAGAAGACCAGATGCCAGAACTCAGACTGTGTCTCCACTTCGATGGCACTGACCTCCTGCCAGCTTTCTTATGAGTTGCAGGTTGCAGGGCAGACCCGGATTCAATTCCTGAGAGAGTGAGGCAACCCCAGCCTTTCCCTTCTGTCCAAACAATTCCAGAGCAGCACCAAATATTTCTTCAGAAAGAGGGACAGACATGAACATTACATGCATGCCTGAGCACACTTATGAGCTGCATGTACAGGCTGAAAAAATATAAATGAACAATCATGTTTTTTCCAGCTGGCGTGTTATGTTCATTACTCAAAGAAAAATAATAAACACTCAATACTGTGGCTTCTCTCCCTCTGCACAAAGCAATTTAGGGAATATGTTATTTCAGCACAGACCATTCTCTTTTTAAGCCTTGTAACACTCATGAAGGAGAATGATATGGCACAAATCGCTGCCTGAAGCGGAACCTTCATGCTGGACAACCCACTGGAGACTGTAACCCTCAACACTCCAGTCAACAGATTTTGCAGAGAAGTAGCAATTTCTTCAGAACAGATTATTCCCTCCTGTCTTCCTTGAGGAGACGGCTATCACACAATGAGAAATAATTGTGAAATTAGGACACCACCAGGAAGTAAGGGAAACAAATTGCTTCATAGGTTAGGATTATTTGCACAGAACATTTGAGAGAGAACAAAATGTTTAAGGATGCAATCAATCATTAAGATTTCTTCCAAAAGAAAAAAGAAAAAAGCATACACAATCATTTGTTTAAAGCTTGCCTCAGTGTAAAAAAGGCAACAGAATAACCATTCCTGCATACCTGATTATCAAATCAGAGCTTGGTGGGAAGAACAAGTAAGGAAGTCTTCCAATTAACTAACTACTTTTTTTTTTGCTTTAAATGTGGTCGTTGAATACTGCTGTAGAAAGACAGAGGGAAAAGCAGATCTCTAGTCTTCTGGCAGTTTTTCCCATTCTTGAACAATTCCTCCTTCAGATGCACAGCCACAAAGGTTCAAAGGTCCACGCAGCCTTTGTTCTCAGTTCCAGAGTAGTTACAAACAAACTTTTGTTCCTGTTTCTTCAATGAAATGGGCTGCAGCAGTTACCAATGATTGAACTTTATATCTGAAGCTTGCCTTCTGCATCATTCAACTGAAGGACTATGAATCTCATTTATGCTTCAAAAATAAACTAACAGAACTTTTTCCAAAATAAAAATCAACTACTCCTTTCTGAATCAACCTCCTGCAAACATATTACACTTCTGCATACACATAGAAGCAATGAAGGATCAACACGCTTCGTTCTACAGATTGTACCAGAGACCTTTTTGTTTTATCCAAACATAATATTTATAGCTATTGCTCATTCATTTGTGAGTTTTACTATAGAAGTCTACACTTTTTACCTTTTAGTGCAAAAGTGGTATCTGTTGGTAATTTTTAAAATACACATACACAAATATCCACATGCCCACTGGAAACAAACAACACCCAAACAGCATTTTTTATTGTTTATGTCCCAGCCAGACTGTAAGGGATGAGATGATGATCGTAAGGGCAACCTATGAAAAGCAGCTACTAAAATACAGACGCATTCCAAGTAAATGGAATATGGAAATTGTTCATAAAGTTTGTAAAGATTCTATCAGATTGTATCAGCTGCTATGTAAATTTTGGGGAAAAAACAAGCAAGGTGCATTACTCAGCAGGATAACAGGCTTTTTGAATTAAAAATAAATAAATAAAAATACTGAAATTACCCTTTTAAAAGATTGATTGTTCCTAGCACGTCGGATTTGACTCTCTAGAGACACTTCTTGCAAAACACATAACACAAAAGATATCAAAGCACTTTTTTTTTTTTTTTAAATAAATTGTGGCTTCAAGCTAGAGCACATAGGCTGGCTGTTAGGAAATCTAATGAAGACATTCATGAATCATAACAAGCAGTAAAAGGGTAAATCCCAGCAAATATTCAAAGGTTCTTGCAACAATTAAAATTATGCTCAAACACGGCTTATCCGGCTACATTCTTCTCCATAATAGCCACGCTCATGCCCATAGTGAAGTCAGAAAGAGTATGTCCAAACTGTAACATCTGGATCTGTAAAACTTTTGGGTTTATACTGGCACAAATAAATACCAAACTGCTTTAAAAACACCAAGCACTGTATCTTTTCTTTTCCACCAGAGCATTCACAGAATCATAGGGTTGGCAGGGACCTCTGGAGATCATCTAGTCCAACCCCCCTGCCAGAGCAGGGTCACCTAAAGCAGGTGGCACAAGAACGCGTCCAGGTGGGTTTTGAATGTCTCCAGAGTTGGAGACTCCACCACCTCTCTGGGCAGCCTGTTCCAGTGCTCTGCCACCCTCCAAGTAAAGAAGTTCCTCCTCATGTTTAGGTGGAACTCCCTATGCTCAAGTTTGTGCCCATTACCTCTTGTCCTGTCCCCAGGCACCACTGAAAAGAGCCTGGCCCCATCCTCCCGACACCCGCCCTTGAAGTATTTCTAAGTGTTGATAAGATTCCCCTCTCAGTTGTCTTTTTTCCAGACTGAAGAGACCCAAAACCGAGGCAGAGTAGAGGGGGAAGATGACCTCCCTCGATCTGCTGGCCACGCTCTTCTTGATGCGCCCTGGGATGCCATTGGCCTTTTTGGCCATGAGGGCATATTGCTTGCTCATGGTCATCCTGTTGTCCACCAGGACTCCCAGGTCTCTTTCCATCGAGCTGCTCTCCAGCAGGTCAGCCCCCAACCTGTCCTGGTGCAGGGGGTTATTCCTCCCCAGGTGCAGCACCCGACACTTGCCCTTCTTGAATTTCATAAGGTTCCTCTTTGCCCAACTCTCCAGCCTGGCCAGGGCTCTCTGGATGGCAGCACAGCCTTCTGGTGTGTCAGCCACCCCCCCCAGCTTTGTGTCCTCGGCAAACTTGCTGCGGGTGCGCTCTGTCCCCTCATCCAGGTCACTGATGAATATAGTGAAGAGGACTGGACCCAGTACTGACCCCTGGGGAACACCACTCGTCACTGACCTCCAACTAGACTCTGTGCCCTAATCACAACCCTCTGAGCTCTGTCTTTCAACCAGTTATCTATCCACCTGATTCTTAGAGAGTTATAATGGATACATTAAATCAATGCTTTCCACCCACAAATGTGAAAGGCTGAGATGTGAACAGGCAACAGCACTGGGCACACCAGGAAGGGAACGGAAAGGCAGCAATTGCAGTTTTATCGGCAAAAGTGACTGAGATGACAAGAGAACGATTCAATGATCAGTAGTTTATGCTGAACTATTGCATCAACTAGTGACTTCAAGACACATCAACAGGACATGCTCCAAAGGTTGCAACTTAGGTACAGAAACAAAACTAAAAATAAAAAGTATAGGATCTTAAAACAGGGATTTTAAAAGTGTATTTCAAGGTATTTTATTTTCTAAACTATCAGTTAGAAGACAGGAGCTGCTGAGACATATTCTTATCTGTTATAAGATTCATAGATGACACTATGAACTCCAGACCTACACGCATGGAATTAAGTGCAGAACAAAAGAACATCCAGTGAATAGTAGCAGTTAAATGTCATTATCATCACATGACAATACCATCTAAATATATTTAAGTCATTAGTATGATGACAGTTAATATATTGTTTGGTCAAAAAGCAAGACAATAACACAAGGAAGCATATACATGGCACGTTTACCAAACTGATTACAATAAACCTGGTAGCATTGGTTTATCAGCTTAAACAATCAGCAGCTAATTAACTGTGCATTTAACAACTAGGTAATAAAGTTTCTTCCCAGGGAAAATCAGATTGGAAAAGTCAACATCAGCTTAAACACGATTAACTTCCTGTCCCACTGCTGGTGTAGCAAATTGGATTTGCTTTATAGTTTAAAAGTGAGTTTTTAATTATTTTGCCCACTACCAAAGAATCTAACACTACACACACACAAATATGGCAAGCTGATTTACTCAAGTGTATATAGGCTCCAGCAACACAAAACCTCACTTAAATAAAACAAGCGAGGACTTCTTAACATGCTTAACAACAGCCCCAGCCCAGTAACTGGTATTGCGGAAGCCCCCATGGATGTTAGCCTGAATCTTTACAGGAGGGAAACCACATACAGTTGCAGCATGTATAATATGCAACAATACTAACTTGTAGCATTTCTTTCAGACTTTTCCATTAATTCCTATTACTAATACAATCTCTCAATACACATATACAGTAAACAAATATACTCTTCTGAGTAAGACTTACATATTTTACCTGGTTTCAACTGGCACACACACCACCCTAGGAACACACGCACACAGACTACTCCACAATCTATATATCTAAAGTGCTTTACACAGCAGAAATTGAGGCAACGCAGGAAAATGGTGTGGGAGAAACACAGCAAGTCACCATCAGAAGTAGAAGCAGGATTCATAGCGATATCAGAGTGACGGCTTTGCTGCCTTCCTACACTATTTACACAACACAGTAATTAAAAATTGAAAATTCAAGTCTTCAATTTTAATTGTTCAGCACCCAAGGTAACAATTTGTTTTCATCTACAACATGGACCTAAAAAAACCAAACCAAAAAATTAATACTGAAAAGAAACGGTTTCAATCAAAACGGTTGAGAATTGCTAAATGACTGCTGACCCGCAGCATTATATCCTGAGGTTATGTGATTCTCCAAATTCTGGTTGGCTGGAAGACCTAATCTGAATAACAATAACTACAAAAAATGGCTTCCCTTTGGTGTCCTCAGTATGCACATCCCCTCTCTCACATTGGCTAACAGTGCACAGCCTGCCTGTTCAAAGGATTAGCATAAGAATAGAAATCACTGTGAAAATCCACATGCTCCGACTGGCCAGACTTGTTGACCTGCTTCACCCCAGATAGCAAATCAACTTATTCTTCCAAGGAAAACAGTTGTGGACTTTAAAAGTTGGTAAACATTTCCATTTTTTCTTTTATATTACGGTATTAGACATCCTGAGGGCAGCTATCAGACCCAAACAGTCAATCTGAACAACTTTCACTGTTGTAGGCACAGACATCACAAGTGCAAGCACTTGAACTTGAAAGCGAGCACAAGTCTAGTGGAGGAGAATAGGTCTGTCAGGACCCTTCTTAGCTCGGACCTACTGCGTTCATCATAAAATCCCCTCATCAGCAAGCTCAAAGGCTCTGCTGATACAAGATGCTGCTGCAAGCGCACTGAAGGCTGAAACCAGATACCGGAGCTGCAGTTCAAGAGCACAGCTGCAAGGGAAAACTGGCCCCACATGTCCACACGCTACACCTGACAGAAGCCACCCATACTTACAGTCCTGAGAGAACAATTAGTCCAGGTTTTTGCAAGTAAAATTTATAAATTTACCTAGATCCCTTTAAGTCTTCTTCCCTTTCTGCCCTTACCCTGGGATCAGCCACAATGGCATCGAGCCAACAACTGTGAGACAATAGCTCCTGCCATCGTGACTGCCACTGGAATCAGATAGGAACTACTACATGGATAAGAATAGTTTGAGAGGAAGTGCGAATGAAAATAATCCCCCAGTTCATGAAGAGGCCAACATCTTCCTCTTATTGGTGGAGAGGAGGACACAAAGGCCTAGGGAACCCATTCCACTTTTTCCTCTCCTATACAAACTCCTTTAGCCATAATAAAGTATGAAAAACATCATTTATTTTTGGAAATATGTATATTTGGCTCTTGAAAAGCAACTGAATTTTTGTATAAACATACTACAGTGTTTGACATGTTTGTTTTGAAATAGGGGAAGCTGACTGAAGTCATCCCCATACTGTGGTCTGACACTTATGCAAGACAATCCATTCGAACAGCAAAATGACATTTCCTTTTCAGAAGTTCACAAAAGAGACAAAAGCCCAGGGGGAAAAGGGCCAAAGTAGCACTATTCCCCTTTTTGTTAGATTTTCTCCACTCCCTCTGGGATCTTCTCCCGGGCCAGTAAGTCACCACTGCAATCCTTTCCCCTTAAATTCAATGACATCATCGTTTCCCTCCCTTTGCATTACAGAAAAATAGACTATGAAGAACTGGGATACCAATATTTCACAACTCATCAGCAAGTCGCACAAAAACACTGCAACACCCAGCTACAAACCATACATAAAATCTAACAAGTAAAACAATTCCCCGGTGATATTTCTGCTGCCCTGCCTCGGATGCTCTTTGTTTCTTCAAAAACTTGACAAATATACTTTAAACAAACAAATCCCAGATTAAGATCACAAGATTAAAGATTGAACAATAATTTGCTTCTGGCAATGGATTAATATTTCTGTACATTATGCATGGTATTAATACCACGTTAACACTTTCCATTCTGTTGTCTCCCCAAATAATAGGTTTTACAAAATGCACATTGCCAGACTCGCGCCATTTTTCCCCCCTTCGTTATCTCAATCACTATATACCCCCAAGGGAATAAAATTTTGATTCTTCAAGATCAAAAATAAGATTTTTGATTCTTCAAGATGGCTCCAATATGTTCAAACATTATAAAACCATCAGCTATACAAGGGTCCACACCCTGGTATGGCACAAGCAACCTCCAATAAGCTTCAGGAAAACAAATCAGTCCAAGCACAAGAACTATTTGCTTGCTCTTTTAACATGAAGAATACGTAATATTTTACTTACCAGCTGGAATAAATTGTTCACTCAAGGCTAACCTAATTTTGCAAAACTGGAATGAAAAGACATCAGCGCAGCAAGAAAGAAACTGCTCAGTTCTAAATAAGCACGTGCAGAGCATTTGTCCCTGTTCTGTAGAAAAAGGCATCTATCCCATGCTCAAACAGCAAACAACTGAAATAGATATTCTCTTAAGAGTCTTGGCAATGTACTCATTCTGCTCCATACCACAGAGGAGTGTCTGGTCACTTTTGGAGAATACGCTTGAGGGTTACAGCTCTTTCTTGAAACAAAATAGCATATTTTAAGCTTCCACCTTCTTGCCTTTCCACTTATACCTATGAATTGCATTCTTACCACTAAGAGTATCAACAACACAACAAACTGGACACCCACCCAAGTGAAGGTTGTCCGAGCCCCTGTCCACAGTGCTGTTTTCTGCATTACCTTGTGTGGAAAGTGCAGTAGTGTAACAAAAAAATAACTCGTTCCCATCAGCTTCTTACAATTCAACAGCCATCCATCCAGTCTGGAGCAGCAGTTTGCAATATAAGATAGGTTCTCAGGGGAGAAAGAGATAGGCTGCATAGTTTGCGAAAGGAAAACAGTGAGGCGCGTGCAAGTTCCAAAGGTTAATTTACCTTTTTCTCAAGTTGAGGACATTGCTCAGAGTCCAAACGTGCTGTGGACCTTTCCTTAAAGCCCCTGGACCACTATCCTTTCCTCACCTCCCTCTTGCAATGTGGGCGGAAAGCTAATCAAGACCTTCCGGATCACAGAGTGCTTGGGGTTGGAAGGCACCTTAAAGATCATCTCCTTCCAACCCCCTGCCATGGGCAGGGACACCTTCCTTTAGACCAGGCTGCTCAAAGTCCCGTCCAACCTGGCTTTGACCATCATGTCCATGCGTACCAAAGGTCTGTTGAGCACTCCACCATATTATAGTTTCCTGGCACATGGATGTGCCTCGCAGAGGACCCTCGGTGGCCCAAGGAGACCTGTGGGCCCTCACTGCACCTGAAAAGGTCTAACGAGGCGTTACGAGGGCCCCATCACACACACACCAGAGGACAGCCTGCACAATGGCCAAGCACAAAGCCGAACGGCCGCTGCACCCTACCAGAACGCCGCCTCTCCTCACGCCCGGGCTGAAACCCCAATTGTCCCTCCAAATTATTTCCCAACAAATTACTGCTTGGCGAGAGGGGATTTTACCCACCTCGGCGACCTTCCCCAGAGGACGGCGAACGCAGGTGAGATGAGAGAAGGGAAGGAGGAAAGCCACAAAACAAACAAACAAACAAAAAAAAAGCCCCAAACCCACGACTTCTTCTTTTTCTTCGCTTTCTCCCTTCCCCTCACAGCCAGCCCTCAGCGCCCGCGCGTGAGTGGCCGTTGGCGCTAACGGCCGCTCGCGAGGCTGCCGCGCGCGC